>VXBT01009351.1:1281574-1353748 GCA_013400235.1 Oriolus oriolus | reverse complement strand
TTTTTTTTTTTTTTAAAACAAACATCTGCTGCTTCTGCTTGTAGCTCATCATACCCCTGCATCCTGCCAGAGGGGAGAAGCTCCAAGTAGGATGTGGGTGGCAAACGTGATGCTCCATGGCAGGCAGAGGAGTTCAGCAGAGCTCAGCCCACCACTGTTCTGGGTGACACAAAACAAACCCGCTCCATCTCAGCTGCCCCTGAAGAAAAGGTACTGCTGGATTCAAATGGGGGGTGAGGTGAAGCTTCCTGCTCTGATGGATCGCAAAGCCACAGGATCGAGAGCACGAGGAGAAGTAGCTCTTGAAGTGCCTTCTGGCAGGGTCCCAGAGTACCCCATGGCTGGAAACCTGGTGGAATCACAGCCCAGAGGAGAGGGGCTGGGCTGGCAGGTGGTCGTATGCTGTGCTGTCCCTCCTGGACGCTGATCTGCTGGGAACCAGGCATGCATGGGGTGCAGGAACAGCTGCATTATTGCACCCACAGGACTTCAGCAAGGGCTCCCCGGGGACCTGGTGCCTTGATGGGAGATGGCACAGCCGCATCTGCTGGGGCTCCCATCCCCATCCAGCTTCCAGCGCCAGCCCCACCCCTCCCAGCTCTCCTGCCTGATCCTCTGCACTACAAACCCCTGTCGCTTCCCACTCCCAGAGCAGCTACTGGAGCATAAAGCCACCAGAAGCCAAGGGAGCCCATCACCCCTCCTGGCCACACTCACCACCCTGCTGCCATCCCCTGGTTTGCATCCCGAAACCAGCATATGGAGAGGAATGTCAGTAAACACGGACCCCCCCGGCCCCCTCCCATCCCAAATTCCAGTGAATGCCAAAGAGAGGCTGCTGGTGAGCAGCAGCAGTTTCAGTCAGCTCCGTATTTACTTATGAATTCCAGCCAAGGAGGCGACAAAGGTGCTGGAGACCTCCCACCAACCAGGCTTTTCACCCCTCACACCCCAGCGTCTCCTCCCACTGCCCAAAGGAGCAGTTCCCTGTGTCCCAGGTACAGTTTCCCTCTGCCCAGTCATTTTCCCTTTGCACCTGTCTGCCAGTGCCTCTCCTCTCCTGCCTGTTTATCTTTCTCTATCCCTTTCTTTCTGCATTTGCTGGAAAAAAGGTTTCTACATGAGAAAATGCGACCAAATCAAAAGAGAAATGGAAAGAAGCACCTTAAAACTTGCTAGGCGGCCGTTTTTTGTGCAAGACCAAGGGCCAAATCCTGCTTTCATCGCAGTGGACAAAAATATGGACAATGTCCCCTTGAATTAATGGCGTTCCTTTGTAAGGAGAACAGAATTTCATTCATTTGCACCTCATACAGCAGCAGAGGGGCCATTAATCCTTACGGCTTCCAGTCACGTCTGCCCCAGTTCACAGCTCCAGCCGGTCCTGCATGGGAAGTCCCAGATCATTTTCTCGCATCCTTCCTTGACTTGTCAGCTCATGATAAACAGCATCTCGTCCTGATCCCAAATGTGCAAGCACACTGAGTGATTACATCACCCCAGAACCCACTCCAATAAGATAAAATGTAGCTTGCATCCAGTTTGGATAACTCCACATTCCCCAGTGGGCTCTCTCCTCTCGTGCGCAGCGTTCGGGAGCCAAAACCTGGTGTCTGCTGCAAGGCGTTCAACCCACCATCATCCCTGCCTGGAATTCGGGGATTATTGGTCCAGGGTCCTGCCAGAATCACTTCTAGGGCAGCCCTATTGCAGCAGATGTTGGGAGCTGCTTCTGGGAAGAGAGGCTGCCTTCACTCCCTGCCGACAGCAGAGCCCTGAAACCAACACCAGGTCACAGCCCTGAGAAGAAGGTGGGCCAGTGCTGGAAACTCTAATTTTCATCTGTGCTATCGATAAGGAGAAGGACCAAGCTCTTTTAAAGCTGAGGCTGGCATCCAAGGTTTGGAATCTGATCTGTTAGAGCAGGAGATTTTCTGCTGCTTTCCAAAGGGAAGCTCCGAAACAGACAGCAGACAGGTGCCATGCTGGCTGGGGGTGTGTGGGGGAGTGGTACCACTGACACGAAGGAGCTTTGCCCACGTGGTGAGGCATGTGCTGGATTTGCTGGGCAGGTCCTGCAAGGCCACAGAAGACTCAGCCTTGTGCTCTCAGGAGGTGTCTGACTCCGTGTGTGGTGCCTTCAGCACATGGCTGCTATGGATGGGAGCACCAGGGCCTTGGCAATGTTGGCTCCTTCACCCCAGGAGCTTAAAGGTCATAAATTAGGGAATAGAGCCATGGGAATGAGCCCCACACCCAGCACAGAAGGTCACTGCAAGGACCTCTTCCAAAACCTTGCTCCAAGCCTGCCCTGGGCATATGGAAGGAGCCAGGCTGGCCTCCAAGTCCCACAGATCACACCTGAAAGCCCCCCGAGATGGGTGCACTTATTTATTCAGAGCAGGGGGCAGCAAATCTGTGATGATTTTATAATGTGCACAAACACTTAAATCTCAGCATGTCTGCCCTCAAAGGTCAGCAAGATGCTGCCAGGGAGCGAGGAATTCCCTCTTAACACCTCTGAAGAGCCTAGCAGGGAATGCAGAAGGCCAAGCTAGCATCTCAGCAGTACAGCTGCCTTTCAGGACTTCCCTTCCTGAGGCATTGGCGTACCTTAGCCCTCGGGAGTGGGTGTGGGATTAAAACAAGGGCAGGGGGATCTGGCAATATCCGGGAATAATGGCTTTCTGGGCACCAAAATGAGCTGTGAAAGGGGAGCTTGCCAGTGTTTGGAGGGGGCTGGGGTGCAGATGGGAGCAGGCAAGAGCACTTCCTTGCTTTACATCTCTGGGGCTGCTGAGAGCCCCTGGGTGAATAAAGCCCCAGCTTCCTGCCAGGTCTTAAACCTTTGCAGTAAGAAACATTTTTAAAATAAGCAAATAGAGAGAAATCCTGCTGTTTGCTGTCTTACTGTGGGAAGTGCTTGGCATAGGAAGGAGCAGGAGCTGGTGGCAGGCCAAGCTGTGCTGCAGCACAGAGCAGAGGAGCAGCTCTGCAGAGAGGGTGAGTGTTGCTGCAGGGCAGTGGAACTCACTGCCTGGCTGCCATGCCCTGCTCTGCTTCTGCACCCAGGATTTCTCTGTCCTGCAAGCAGGAGGCCGGGGAGCAGCGGGGCAGGAGTCCCCTACCCCAGCAGCCATCCAGCTGAACCTGTGGAGATGGGTTCCTGTGCTGGGATAGAAGAAGCTAAATGGGCTTTGGCACAGCAGCTCACAACAGTTCCCCCATTTGGAGCAATTGGATGTTGACACACCACTGCAGATACGCTATAAAATTAGAGCAAGGGTGGAGGACAGCATCCCCTGAGCCCCACAGCATTTTCCTTCCAGAGCACAAATTTGGTTTGCCTTATTTGAGCTGGGGATCTGTGAAAAATGGGTGGGAATAAGCCTGACCGACCCACTGGAGCCCAGCACTGTGCTAGGGGAGCAGGAGCCAGCCCTTTTAGGGCTGCAGAAGTTCCTGTCCTGAGTTCAGTCTGATGTGGCACAGTGGTTTCTCTGCCCTACAAGAAACAGTCATCTCAGGCAACAACCCACAAAATATATCTTCTCACAGAAGCCCCTCGGGGTATTAGCAGATTCGGATGGGGAAGGGGGTCCTGGAGTTCCTGTTGGGTTTTCACTGTCCTCACAGCTGGAATGACCCTGTCGATTTACACAAACCTCTCCAGACACATGCCGGGGTTTATGCTCCACTGGCATTTGCATTTCTACAGTCTGGACTCAGGCTGGGAACGTTTATTGGGTGGATTCTAGCAAAACAGAAGGCAAGGAATAAAAATAACTTTTTCTGGGCTGCGTTAATGGCTCTTACACCGGCATAAATCCAGGTCAGCTCTATTGATTCTTAAGGAGTGACTGGGTTTATGCTGGTGTAACTTTGTCCCCAGAGCTGCATGAAATGTTCACAGCAAAACCTGAAATTACATGGAACTAGCAGAGCTTCACTATTGGGGTTTCGTTACAAATTTGAATCTCAGACCGAGCTTAAAAATTCCTTAAGGTTCGTGAACCTTTCAGTCAAGCCTTGGCCCAGAGTCAAACCGAGCCCAAGCTGATTTATAGCTTTGCATGGAAATAATGTGAAATCAGTGGGTTTTGTTTGGTCTCTAAGCTGAAGCTCGATGCTTGCAGCTGAGCTCGGCTTTTGAGAGGTCAACTCTCTTTGAAAGATGAACTCAAACCTGAATCTGCAGTGGGAGCTGCAGGAGATGCTGTCGGGATTAAAACCACAGGCAGGATTTGCAAGGGTAATGAGAGGGGTGATTCCTGCACAGCCCTTCGAGTATGAAAGAGCTGTGCTGCTGCTCCATGCTCAGAGCTGGGCAAGGAATCAAATGCAATTCATTAGGACATAAGGGCATGTAAGGATCATTTGATTCAGCTGGCTGCTGAAGTGAGCTAAGTACTATTAGTCCTAATCTCTGACAGTCCCTGTGACTGCCTCTTGGAGAGGCAGGAGATAGCAGTGCTCCTCTGATGCTCCACTTCACACTTCAGGGATGGTGCAGCTCCCGCTGGTTATATATTGCCTGCGGGATGAGGATCTGCAGGCAGCAGGGAAGCAGTTGACAGTGTGGTTTGGCAGCACAGGCCTCCTCCCCAGCCAGAGCCAAAAGCACAGCGCTCACGGCAGCCCCAGAGGAGAGGGATGGAAACCTCCCTTAGCTGTGTGGGGCCATGCTAAGAGCCCAGTCAGCTCAGCTAGCTTCTCTTCATGGCCATTTTGGGGTGAAGGAGGCCAGGAATGGACCTTGTTCCTAGAGGTAATGTGGAAATGGCTGTGGCTTGGTGGTACCAGGGTCCAAGAAGGTCAATGTGACACACAGCATGGGCCAAATCCTGCTGTGGCACAGCTGGGCTTGGGTTTGACCACCTGCACAAGAAGACTTATGGTCTCTTGGCAGCAAGTGAAAGAGCCTGGTGTGGGCTGGAGGAAAGAAGCATTTCTGCCCCAGAAGGAGAGCAACAGCAGCCCTGGACTCCATGGCACCATGTGGTCTCTCCTTGAAGGCTGGTGGGGTGAGGAACACAGCATCTCCTCTGAGACGTGCCAGTCAGGTGCCTGGGTTTTTCAGAGGGGTGGTGGTGTTGTTTTAGTGTTCTGGTGTTGCCTGGGGCACCCAGATGCAATGGGAGACCCGCATGTCTCAGCCCTTGCTAGGAAGCGCTGTCTTGGCTGCGTCACCAGGCTTGCCACCATGGGGGCAGTTTTCAAATTGACTGGATGTTAGGAAAAACTCTTCACTGAAAGGGTGATCAGGAATTAAAAATGGTGAAATCACTGTCCCTGGAAGTGTTTGAAAAATATCTGGATGTGGACCTGGGGATGTGATGTAGTGGTGAACATGTCAGTGCTGGGTTGACAGTCAGAACTGATGTCTTAGGGGTGTTTTCCAATCTAAACAATTCTGTGATAAAGCAGGAGCTGAGGTCAGCAGGAAGGTCCTGCAGAAGGCACTGAGATACCCCAGGCAGGTTCTGAGGAGCCCCAGACAAGGAGCTGCAGTGGAAGATCTGGGCCATCCTCACCTGCTCAGGGAGCTATGGCCTCAGGGATGGAAAAAGCCCCAGAAATGGGCCCCAACTTTAGGGCACTAAACCCAAACCCTCCAGTTCCCCAGCCCGGTTTGAGCAGCATCACGAGCCTTCTTCCTGCAGGACTATTTCGTTGGACCTCTTGGATGGTTGGATAAGTTCTCACTTACATTTGTTGTGGCGTTCTTCCTTTGAATATGTGTGACTGCCATGTCCTGGTGGCTTAAGAGCAGTCTCGTTGGAGCATTTTAGGGACTGAGACTCCTTGGCAAAACTGTGCTTACCTAATCTGAGACTAGAGAGCAACATGTAATCTTCCTGGGCAATCACAGCTAATGAGTGCAGCTCACATGTTAACTTTTGGCCAGCCAAGCACAGAGCAAACAAGCCAAAATGAGATTAATTGAAAATCAGTTGAGGGGACTTGACATGTGCTCACAGAGATGGCCCAAGCAAAACTAGAGGCGAAATTCAATGGATAAATAACTCATTGTGAGTTATTTGCTCGGCTCTACTTAAGTGGTTGATTATGTGGGTCTTTGGTTAATTGACTTATTGAGTGGCTGGCGTGAGTTTTTGGCTGCTCCCTCACTCCCTGCACGTTTTTGCTATTAACTCAGCTGTTTGATGGAACAAGTAGTCTATTGTCTGTTTTTTGCTGGCTAGGTTGGTGTTTGGTTGGATGTTGGCTCTTGGGCTAATTGAACACATCTGCTGCTGGCTGTACAGTGGCTTGCTGGGTTCATCACTGGCTCTTTGTTTTGTTGCCTGTCTGATGTGCTGGTGGCCCGGTTTGTCACGGATCGGATGCTTGCCTGCCTAATTGCCCTTCTAATTTCCTGCTCCTTTGAACTTGCAAACCTGGTTCTTGCTTTTCCCTGTTGCCATTTGGGGTTTCCATTGCCTCTTCCATCATCCTTGGGCTCCCAAGCGAGGACTCCTCCTCCCTGACCAGCTGCACTCAGTGTGTCATCTCTAGGACATCTGAGGGTTGTCGCTGGGAAGGATGGACATTTTCTGGAAGTCCATTCCCAGCTGTAGCTGTGTTCTGCAGCCCTGGCACAGCTCCAACCTGACCTTTCACCTTTTCCATTGAATTCCTCACCGTGTCTGCTGGGAAATGTGGCACAGGAGTGTTTGGGTTAGAAACAGGTGGGATGTTGGCTTGCAGGGAGGCTTCAGCTAGAGCAGGGAAAGGGGAGGGAAAGAAGGGAAGTAGAGAAGAGATGAGACCTGGGCAGGAAATGATCTCTGGAAGTCTATTAAAAAGCTCACTTGGTTTTGACAAGCGCTCTTCATGTTTTTGGCCCTGACCTAACTTTAATTTTGGGGTGAAAGAATATTTTTCCACTGTGGTGAGAACCATTCCTCAGAGTTTCATGCTGGGTAGGATAGAAATTGGCATCACGCAGTGAAATGCATGTCTGAGAGCCAGGAGCCAGCTGAGGGGACGTCATGAGGGACAAGGGTGGGAAGGAGTGGGAGCATTCCCTGTGCTCTTCCTCCATGCCTTGCTGGAGCACCTGAAATCCATTAGCAGATGGGTCCCTGTGGGCAGCCTGGCTGGGCCAGGCTCTGGCTGATGTGGGAGGTGTTGACTGGAGCTGAAGCTGACTTGACAAGGCCCCAGGGAGATACTCAAATGAGCTTGTTTACAGCTCTCCTGCTCTTTTATTTCATCTGCTGTGCTTGTAAAACGCTCTCATGGAGGAGATGGCAGTGTGTGTGTCCTGCTGTGCTTCCTGCTCCTCTGGGGAGTGCAGCAGGATGCTTGGCAGTGTTGGGCAGCTGTGACACGTGAGGTAATGCAGGTGTCCCCTACAACTCCCAGAGAGGCCCTTTGGTATGTACCCTGTCCCTCAGGCACAGGGAGTGAATTGGCTCTCCCAGTCAAGGTTAAAGCCACGGCCAGGGTAGGAATGCAAAGAAATATACTCTGGAAGAATTCATGCCTCAGATGAATTCATCCCTGGGCTTTGAAACCCTCAGAGATCTTGTCCCCGGCCATGGCTCTGTGGACCATCCTGAGGGATGCTTGTTGCTCCTCTTGGACACTTGGTGAAACCCCTGGTGTACAGGCAGAACCAGCTGCTTCTCTGGCTAGGGACATAGAGGAAGAACACCCTGCCTGTCTGAGCAGTTTCTGCTGCCCCAGCCTCCCTCTGCAGTGCCACCTACAAAATATCCTTTGACATTTTTTTTCCTCTGCTCCAAGTCTGGGATTTTCCCGGTGAGCTGCAGCGCTGGGTTTGTCTATCAGCCCTGGTGCTGCGGAAGGAGCAGCCCCTCCGCAGCTGATCTCCAGCTCAGGGACAGGAGACAAGTTATTTTTGTCCTGTGATGTCCAGCCCTGGCTCCCTGCAGGGGAGAAGGATGTCTGTGCCCTTGGGCAATTCCTTGGAGGAAAGGGGTGGGATAAAGAGGTGCCACTGAGGTCAAGCTTTCTGTTTCAGACCTTATCTTGGATTTCTCCAGCTGTACAGTGGCCAAAACCATTTAGGAGAATGTGATGAATGCAAATCTAAAACTTAGGAGTCTCCTTGAGCAGCCAGACTCACTCAGTGGGGATGAGGAGCACATCTGGTATTGAAAGATCTTCCTCCAGCCATTTGGTTGCACAAGGAATGTGCAGGGAAATAATTCTTGCATTAGCAGTCAAGTCACCTTCTCCCCACCTGTCTCATTCTTTCCCTTTTCCAATTTCTGTGGCTCATTCCCCAGCAGGCAGCCTGGGCTGGGCTGGCAGGAGCTGTCCTGGGGCATGGCAGGGAACAAGGAAGATGCTGCCTAAAGCTCCCTGAAGGTCACTAAAAGGTAAGGGAAGAGAAATAGGCCAAATTCTACACATTTTTGTTGCTGTCTGAAGTTTCTCCTGTCTTGGAAAATGCCTGCAGGGCTGTCTTGCTGGAAACCCTCAGAAAAACACAGGGCTCTGGGAGGGCAGATGAAATGAAGGTGATGCAGAGTGGGTAGATTTGTTTGTTTAGGTTCTTGGAGAGGCAGTGAGGAAGAAAAAGGGGAGTGATGGGGTGATTTCCACTTAGTGTCAGTTGAAACAAGGGAGAGAAAGACAGGAGCAGGGAAAACGGGAAGAGGCTAGACCAGCAATGGATTATGTGTCCGTAGTCTTTGAGCTTCAGGGGGTCAGACGTGTTTCCTGCAGAGCTGGTCCTTGGCTCCCACTCGGAACCATCAGAGGCACCAGTACAGTGTTCCCACAGGATGTGACAGGAGAAACTCCTGGGAGTGATGCCCTTAGAAAAGAGGCCAGCCCTGGGGCTGCCTCTGTCCCCTGGGTTACCCATGGATGCCGTCAGTTTCCTGGGGAGTACGTGGATAACACGGAGCCCTCCGAAACGCTGCTGCCAGGACTGGATCAGCTGCTGCTCCTGGGTGGGTTTACTGGGACAGCTTGTGCAGATTAAAATAAGACATGAGCTGCCCAAAGCCAGCACCCTGGCCAGCCGGGATGCAGCAGCTGGATCAGCTCCACGATGTTCCTGCAAGCTGGTGGCTCCTCTGATGCTGGTACCTCTGTCCTCCCTGGCTCCCACCAGCCCCTGCCAGGATGTTTCCTTAGCTACTTCCCCAGCACATGCAGCAGCGTGTGGCTGCTCTGCTGCAGCCCAGCTGGACTGTCTGAATTAAGCAACGAGCTTCTCCACAAAGCTAAGAGCCGTCCAGAAAGTACTGTAAGGATGGGGATGCAGGAGGAGACCAAAGGGGAGGAGTCCTGGAGCCAGCAGAGTTTGTGGGTGCTCAGCCCAGCACAAATTTCATTTATCCAGGGTTTCCAAACTGAGTTTTTTAGCCCCAGTGAAGTGAGGACAAGTATTAATGTGTGGATTTTTGTTCTATAGTAAGGAAGAATTTTCTGGATGAAAGCTTTAATTAGATTTGTTTGGACCATGTTCACATGCCTCCTGGGTTCACTTTCTCTGAATACTTTAAATAACAGTTTTATTGGCAGGAACATTTGTGCAAACTGCAAATTTGGGGTCAGCATCTCAGCTGATATCAATCAGCGCGGGCCTCTCTGAGGTGGTGGAGGTACACAGATTTACACCCGCAGAAAGGCAGACTCCCTAAACGAGTATTGAGAAATCAGTCTTGGAACATAAACTTGGAGGGAAAACCTCCGAGTGTTTGTACTGGAAACCCTATCCTGAGGCTGCAGCAGCCTTCAAATTGCAGCAGGGAGCATCAACCAGCGGTCAGCAGGGATCCTGGCGTCCTCCTGCACCTCCTCTCCTCCTCCGTCTCCCCACACTGCGGTGCTCCGCTCCCAGCCAGCCCTTCCACGCTGCTCACCCTCTTGTTGCCACCACCCAGGCTGAGCTCCACAGTCTGGACTGGCTGTCCTGGGCACATGGAGAGCCCTCACCCCTGCGGGACATGATCCAGCCCAGCTCCTCACTGGGGGCTTTGGGGGTGTTGAGCTTGGAGGCTTTGAGGGATGGAAACTTAGGGGGGCTGGGACTGAGCCTGGGGATGGCAGGAGAAGAAGGAGGAGAGGGGCCCTCTTATTGCTGCCTCCTGGAGGAACTGGAGCATGCCCAGAAACAATAAATGTCCAGCGATGATTTGATGTGAGTTAGGATGGAAAAGCATCACAGAGGGTGCGTCTGAGACAAATTCACTTTAAACTTCAGTGAACTCTTGAACAAATTCTTGTGCCTTTGCAAAGCTGTGTTCCATATGGGCCAGGAATCCTTGGAAAGAGGGCTGTTCCCTCGCTGGGATGCAGAACCTGCTCAGGACACCTTTGGCCAGTGCTGCAGATGGGGAAAGGTGAGGTCAGGGATGGCTGGGCTGGCGCAGGAGCACAGGAGGGAGGAGAGGTGCTGGATGTTGTGCAGAGAGGATATGCTGCCTCAGCTCCCTGTTAGCCCAGGGGGCATTCAGGACCAGACCTAGCAGGGATCAGGTCCGGACATGGCATTGCTGGCAGGATCCTTCACCGGGTGCAACAGTCTTTGCACACAAAATGTTCTCCAACACATCTGTCTTGCATGATGCAGACTGTAATATATTGTAAGAATGACCTTTAAACCTAAAAGAAGAGGTAAAAGCTGCTCCCAGGTTACTGCAGGTAAAATCAGAGACAACAACCATCATGGAATCATGGAATATCCTGAGCTGGAACAGACCCACAAGGATCATAGAGTCCAGCTCCTGGCCCTGCACAGGACAACCCCAAAAATCACACCACGTGCCTGAGACCATGGTCCAAACACTTCTTGAACCATTGCTGAGGTCTTTGTGGACTTGCCATACACCACCTTTCTGGTCCCACACAGTGATGGGGACAGAACTCCCTGTCCCAGCTGGCACTGGCCCCTGAAGCAGGACTGGAAGAGGACTCAGGTGGGATTTGGGGCACCTTCTGGGACCATCAGCAGCCTTTCAAAGCCCCCATTTGATTTCAGCTCCCTTGGCTCAGCCATGGGGCTGAGCTCTCTTGGGAAGCCCCAGCTCCCTCATGGCACAGGGCAGCTTTGCCTGGGTGGGAACAGCTGGGAGTGGAGCCCCTCAGCACTGTGCCGCTCTTGCAGGGGCATCACAGCTCGCTGGCTCTCACAGCCCTGTTTAGGCAAATTGTGCACATCTGGCTGGAGCCCCCAGCTCGAAAACTCCCCGTGCAGGACTGCAGGTGGACAGAGGGTTTTCATCCTTCACTGACCTAAGCAGATTATTCTTGCTTCTCAGGCCAAACCTCTCGGAAAGGAAGGATGATATCAGGCATGCAAAACAGGCATAAATGCCACCCAAACCAACTAATTACCTTGCTGATCAGCACTGCTCTGCATGCGGGGCCGAGGGGAGCTGCTCCCTGCCTCCCCAGGCACCCAGAGTCACAGTGAGTTACTCAGAGAAGGGAAATCCCTGTTTTGATGAGGGGGGGTGAGAGGGGCATGGGGAATCCAGGCCAGAACTTGTCCATCACTGGAGCTGAGCCCTGGG
The DNA here is from genome assembly GCA_013400235.1 of Oriolus oriolus. Lineage (NCBI taxonomy): Eukaryota > Metazoa > Chordata > Aves > Passeriformes > Corvidae > Oriolus > Oriolus oriolus. The sequence continues at coordinate 1,342,244 of VXBT01009351.1, read as the reverse complement.
CTGAGGCAAGTAAGGGGCTCTGGGGGTCTGTTCAGTCACCTGGAATAAGAGGGGGAGGAATGTTCGGAGACTGTGGCCTTGCTGAGGGGCTTTGGGGTGATGGGGGTTAGAAGAGGAGGGAACAAGTATCTCCTGGGGCTTTGTGGGGAACACTGCTCTTCTGGGAATTGGGTGTCAGTCCTCAAAATAACAATGCAGCAGAGGGAAGGTGTTGCATCCCACACATCCAAGGTTTGCCTGACCCCAGGGCTCAGCAGGCAGCCCCTGACCAGCCCCAAAGCCACCTCACAGAGCAGTTTGGCTCCTTCTCCCATGGCTTCCATGCAGGGCTCCTGCAGCACAACAAGGGGGTCCTGCACACGAGCACGTCTGTGCAGACGATCCCGGCACACACAGCAAAAAGTATCCCAGACAAACAGTGCGAGTCCTCCAACCCCACTCCAGCATGGGTTTGGGGAGGGAGTGGAGGAAGGCCGGATGTGGGCAGCCCTGCCCTCACACCCAATAAAGTGGAGCTGTGTCTGGTTTGTATCGAAGGCAAAATGAGAGAGAAAAAGCCTCTCCAAAATGAGATTCCTTACATGACAGCATGCTGACATGCTCCGGAGTGATTTTGGCAAGAAAGGGGAATGCTGAGCAGGAGCTGGGGTTTGCAGGATTGCCCAGGCACTGGGGGAGCTTGGGGGGGGCTGCTGTGCTCCCCCCTTCCCAGTCCTGCACCCTCCTGCCACCTCTTGCTCTGAAGCTGCCACTCAACCTTGATGCTGATGTCACCAGGGCACTGCCCTGCAGAACAGGGAACTCTTTGTAATGCAGGGCTTTGGGGTTTTATCTTTTCCCCTGTTTTCTCTCACTATGGCCCCTTCAACTCTGTTTCAGCCATCAGTGAGGGTGCCCGGCACCCCTGAGCTTTGCGGATTTGGTGCTGGTGGTGCAGGGGTGTCCCCAGTTGCTGGCAGGTCAAGTGGGCACACGAGGTGGGTAATGCTGCCCTTATCCATGGGGGAAAGGGAGCAGGAAAACGCCAGGCTCCTCTGCAAAATGTCTTCCTCTAACTCCATCACCCCCTGGACTCTGAGGAACCCCTCGGACTTCACTCTTGGACAGCAGACTGAGAGCGAGCAGGCAGCGCGCTCAGCGAAGCAAGCGCCCACAAAACCTGGATTCCCAGGGAGCCGCTGCATCCCCACTGCTCTCTGGGAACGTCCCTCCAGAGCCATCCCTGCGGTTTAGGGCATCAAGCTCCCAGTCTGCGTCCCCTCGAGCTGTGTCTCATCCCGCGCCGGGTACCCGCAGGCCGGGGGAGCGCGTTTCGGCACGGCGCTGGTTTACGAGCTGTCGGCTTTGGCCCCGGCGCTGTCCTGTGCCTTACCCACGGGGATGGAGCTCGGCTGCATGGGGCCAGGGACCGCGGGCGCCGCTCCCCCCGACGCGCGGGGGAACTCGCAGGCGCTTTTTCAAGCATCTGGTGGTTGAATATTTATGAAGTAGGAGAGCAAACCAAACACCGGGAATCAAAGCAAACTGAACCTGATACTTGCAGTTGCTAAAACAGTCAGGAACCAGTTTCTTCCTGCCGGCTGCAGGGCAGGAGCAGCGTGTCCGCCGGGACAGTGGGGTGGGAGGGAGCAGAAGAGCCCATCAGCCAGCTCCATTCCAGCAGGGCCACGTCGGGATGGTGACACGGGGCGCAGCTGCATGACAGCCACGCTGACTTACACCCCTGCTGCCTGTCCAGTCCCAAATATCCATCTCCTTCAGCAGGAGCCCAGTCCTAAGGTCTTTTTGGGAAATTCAGTGCTGTCCCTGCATGGGTCCAGTGCAAAGAAATCCCTGTTGCTTTCCTGCCTGCAGACAGCTGAGGGGCAAGGAGAGCCTCATCCAGCCCGGAGAGGAAGAAACCTCTGGGTGACTGTTCCTACATGGGCTCAGAAATTTTGGGATCTCTGTGCCACAGCCTTGGCTGCCATGCCAACAACATCAGCACAGGCAGCACTGGAGGCTGGGACTTGTGCAGCCAGGATGTATTTCTTCAAACTCTCTGCATTTATTTGGTTTGATTTATTTTAAATTATTTTTAACAGTTTTTTTTTAGTGCTCCCTGGCACCGTTTTTCTTAGTTAGGGACTTGAGCAAAGCTAGAGCAGAAGGGAAATATTACCAGCCAAGCTGGGATTTCTACCATGTGCAGAGGTTTTGTGGCAGCCCCATGTCCACCAGGACCATCTACCCACACTCACACACTGACAAAGCCAAGGAAAGGGTCTGCTCCCGTCACCCAGCCCTGGGAACACAGCATCATATCCCTTCCCTAGCTGGCTGCTACCCTTGTGTCACCACCAAAACCGTGCTGGTGACTTGCTTGTGTCCCTGCTCTGGGGCCATCAGGAGGACACTGGGAAGAACCTGCCCCCTCTTTGCAGGAGGCAGTGCAAGGGGTAGTGACAGCTTTATTCTCCTCTACAGCAGAGAGAGGACCTCAAGCTCAAATATCCCACATTTCCAGGCTTCTCCATGCTGATGGTTTCAGCCCTGTCCTGGTGATGCCCTGCTATTCCCAAGGCTGACAAGCCTCACCCCCAGTGATACAGCAGCACCTTGGACACAGAGCCCTTGCTGAACCACCGCTGTTCACCACCCTTGCTTGCCAAGCAGGGCTTTCTAAAAGGCTTTCGAAGACAGATGTGCCAGAGTGTCTTACCCTTGGAGTTTTCATTACTTAGAAGTGCACTAGGAGCAGGGAATATCTCCTACCACTCCTTGTCTGTGGCAGTGTGGAGGATGGAGGGAATGCTGGAGCTGCTCAGCAGTGATACCCACAGCCCTGGCAGGAACCCAGCGCTCTGCTGTATCTTGGCAGCTGCTGCTCCCAGAGTTTCAGTGGATCCAGCACAAACCCCTGCATTACCTCTTGGAGGGCTTTCCAGCTCCAAAACCTCTGGATTTCCAGCACATCTGGGGAGTGGTTTGCTGGCAAGAGTTTCCAATAGCGCCCATAAGCCTGCCCTGCCACTGCTCCCGTGGGATGTGAAGGGAAGGTGGGCAAATCTTCCCCACATCAGGGGCACAACTTTGGGCTGCTTGCACATGCCCAGAGGAGGCAACACCAGGAGTTGTGGCTGTTCCCTGCTGCAGAGGGAATCCAGCCAAGGAGCCCAGATCTGACATCATCCCAGGAAAACAGGAGAGTTTCAATATGTTCAATGGGAATGATGCAAACGAACCCATCTGTAGGAGCCTTTCATGAGTTCCCATCCCACTCCCAGCTCCCACCCATCCTCCTCTCCAGGGCTGGGCAGTGCTGGGATACAGCTCTCATCACTGGGGTGGCACAGAGCAGGGGGAGGTCAGTAAATCCCTTTGCCAACAGGAGATGATGCTGGAGGGGCCCACACAGGACCTGTGTCCTGGGAATGCTGTCAGGATGGCATGGAATGCTGGAGGCACTGCCAGCCCCAGCCCTGCCAGCTGCCTGCTCCTGGAGGGACTGGGCTAACTGGGAGAGCCCTGCAGCAGGCAGTGCTCCCAGGGGATGGGATGGGTTTGGGCCCGGCAGCCTGGCAGGGGGTCTTGGTGGGGCACAGAGCGGGAAGAGGAGGGGGAGGACGAATGGCTCTGCAGAGAAATCCATATCAACAATTTAATAAGACCTAAAAAAAAAAGTCTCCCAGCTGGGATTCATCAGGGAGAGCTTTCCAGGGGTAATAATAAGGAAAGCAGACTCCTGCCAGCACAATACCTTCGTGCTGGCCGGGTGAGGTGTGGTCCTGGGAAGGCAGGTTGGGCAGCTGATCAGATGAGTAGGGACCAGGGGTGCCTCTGCAGCAGGACAGGAGCTGCCAGGCACAGGGAGTCTTGGAGAAGGGCTGTCTTGGAAAGCCCTTTGCAGGCATTTGGAGCAGGGGCTGCTTCCCTGCAGACAGCCCCTCCGCCCAAAGCTGGGCTGGGGGCTGGGGAACAGGCTCCTGTTCCTTCCCAGGACTGGTGGTATTAAGCCTAAAAAGGGAATTGTTGGAGTCTTTACCAAAGAAGGAAGGCCGGCTGCGCTGCTGGCAGGCAGAGCTGGGGGGGAGGGATGCCACAGCCCAGCCCACAGGTCTGGGGGCTCACTCCCCTGCTTGTCCTGGCCTCCCCTTGAATGCACAGGGGCCAGATCCAGCCCCGAGGTGCTGCAGGGAAGGAGCTGCTTGGATCCCGTGCATTGTGCGCAGCAGGTGTTGGGAGGCAGTGGAGGGTGAGACCTGCACTTCCCTCTGTAAATTCACCCCATTCCTTCCCTGCCTGCTCGAGTTTAAACAAGGCTCCCACGGGGGGAGAAGGAGTCATACCTCAGCTTCCTCCCAGTCCTGCTCTATGCTCCACCTTCCCCCCTCCATCCTCCACCCTCCATCCTTCACCTTCCATCCTCCATCTGGTACCCCCCACATTCCACCCACCATTCTCCACTCTCCGTCCTTCACTCTTCCTGCTCCCTCCTCCAAGCCCCCCAGCACCAGGTGGAACAGCAGAGGAGAGCTCTGCCCTGGGTGTGCAGAGACTTTGCACTGCCCTGCACCCCATGGAGGGGCCCTGGCCTTTCTCCCCAAGCTGCCAGATGTATCCCACACCTCCTCATCCCTCCGTCCTTGTCGCCATCACCAACCAACTGAAGCTCAAGCAGAGACAGGCAAGACACCCTGTGGCTGCAGGGCTGTGCCACAAGGGCAAATCGGAGCCTGATCAGTGAGTGCTGCTGTGTCCAAAGGTCCCAGCAAGGACCAGCCAGAGGATCTGGGGGTGATACTCTCAGGCTATTTTATGATGAGGGATTGATGGGCTGCAGGTCAAATTCGCAGTTATTAGAACTTAGTAAATGTGGTTTTAACAACCATCTGGCTCTCCTTTTATGTGCAATAACCATCCCATTACATCGAAATAAAATCCACATTTAAGGCTCTTAATTGCACAAGTGGCCTTAAGCTTTTTTCTCTCATCTCAAAAAAAAAAAAAAAAGGAAATGTCCCATTTCCATCTGTCATACCAGAAGAATTTGGCTGAGAGTCTCCAGCCTCCTCTTGAGGCTGGGCTGGTGCATTGGGGGTGTTTCAGCCCTGGGAGAAGGCACTGGAGCCAGCCACGCTCCCCATGGCCCCTGAGGATCCTTCCCCCAGGGCAGTGGGGGAGTCAGCCACCTTGCACCCTCCCAGAGGGGTCCCAGCATCCCTGGGGATTGTGTGGCCATTTCCTGATACGGACTAGAATAGTGAGGTCAAAGAGTCACTTGGTAGCTTGAACAGAAGAGAAATGCCATCTCACAGAGGATTTTGAGCTCATTTCAGTTTGGCTTTGCTCCAGTTCTGGGCAAATCATATTCCTCTCAGCCCAGTTTCTCACCAGGAAGGGCAATGGGATAGGAAACGCCATCTCAGATGGCCAAAATGTGTCATTTGGTTAGTGCAAAATGTGAGGTGACGAGACCCAGCCTGGCAAAGCGAAAGCCTTCTCTCAGACAGAACAGAAAAATCAGGCACACTGATGCAGGACATTTTCTTCCTTCCCCCAGGAAAGCTACAGGGCCAGGATTTTGCACTTCAGAGGAGCTACATCTCCCAAGGGAGAACGGGAGAGGAGCAACCCAGTGCAAGGGAGCATCCTCAGCATGGCAGATACTCAAAGCTGAACTGAGCATCTCCTGTTGTCTCAACAGGCTCAATAATTGGGGGATTTAGGTGAGATGGGTGGTTCAGCGCTGTGGAAACCAACCTGTGGGCAGCACGTCTTGGCTGGGGGTTATAAACTACCAGGGAGCCCTTCCAGAGCTGACATCTCATCACCACTCTGGCACAGAGGGAGAAGCAGGGGCAGAGCGGGGCAGGCTGATTTCTCAGCAGTGGCTTTTCCAAATTAAGCAGCTCCGTGGCTCCTTGCTTTCCCCCAGCGAGGCCAAGAGCCCTGCCCATGTCACACCAAGTGTCCCCAATGCCAGGGTGAGCAGGGACGGGTGTGAAGTGGGAGCTGCACATGCTCCAGGGGATCTTTCCCAGAAAGCAAAAAGCACAAGTTCCCAGTGCCCTCTGCAGGAGGAAGCACAGCCCTTTTCCCCAAATTTTGGGGCCTTACAGGAGGACAGTGAGCAGTGGGATGGGTGTCTGTCACCCACGGCTTGCTGTGTCCCTTGTGGGGACAGGGACATGCAGGCCCATCTGCCCATCCCCAGGGGCTCACAGGAAAAAGCCATTTTGCACCTTGACTTGTACATTGCTTCACTGAAGGAACTCGGGGACCCTGATGGCGTGGCCATGGCCATTCCCAACAGTCACCTGAAATAATCACTGCTATTTATTCCCACAGGAAGCCCAGCTTGGTTAACTGAGAGGTTTGGGGTTTGCACAGCAGAGCTGGGGCTTAACATTACACTTGCCTTTTTGTCTCTTTTTATTTGGTACTTAAGGAAAAACAAGGGGGAAGAAATGAACAGATTTCTGCATGGGCTGTGACACGGGATTTTTGTCCCAAGCATGGGCTCGTTCCCCAGTGTGCAGCACCAATTCACACGCCAAGGAGAGGTATTCACATATTTTTTTCTAATTTGCACAAAGTAGGGAGCTGGGTGATAACCCACAAAAGGCTGGCTCCCCGATCACCAAGACTTCACACTGTTTATACAGTTTAACAAAGGTGTTAGCATTCATTGGTTGCAAATTACAGATTTTTTTTGGTTTTTGCTGGTTATACCTCTCGTGTCTCATGCTAATTTGTCCACAGGCAGAGTTCTTCCCTCCATTTGAGTCTGGGGCCCGTTTGGAGTAGGCAGTCAATGTGTCAATGGCTGTGATCTCCCACTTCCAAAACTACCTTTTCCTCAGTTACTGTTCAGTTCTCTGACTTCACTCCAGACAGCCCATTCCTCTTTTCCTTAAAACAAAATATTAGAATCATAGAATTAGAACAGAATACAATATAGATCAGAATATCGTGAGGTGGAAGTGACCCATCAGGATCACAGAGTCCAACTCCTGGCTCTGCACAGCTCACCCCAACAATCCCACCGTGTGCCTGAGAGCGTTGTCCAAACACTTTTTGAGCTCTGGCAGCCTTGGGGCTGTGACCATTCCCTGAGGAGCCTGTTCAGTGCCGAGCACCCTGTGGGTGAGGAACCTTTCCCTGATATCCAGCCTCAATCTCAACTGATTCAGCACAGCAGCCAAGCGAACGAAGTTCACAATGCAACCTCTTAATCATATCATATGCACAATCGCCTTGCGTATCAGATCAGCTGCTGATTAACAACTGAAAAACCTACAAGCCTGCCTCAAACCCCCATTCACATGTCGAGGGGCTCGGTGTCAGTGGGACACAGCAAGCTGGGCACGGCAGGGCAGGACATGGCATGGCATGGCACAGCGTTAGATAGCGTGACGCGGTGTGACACAGCACGCCACGGCGTGGCACGGCTCGGCACGGCTCTGCACGGCTGCACACGGCGTGAAAATACTGTGGTATAACACGGCGTGAAAATACTGTGGTATAACACGGCATGAAAATACTGTGGTATAACACGGCATGACAGAACGCCACAGAACCTGACACGGCCACAAACCTGACAGGGCCACAGCCCCCGGGCGCTTTCCCGCCGCGGCCCCTTTAAGGCTCCCTGGCCAATCAGCGCAGCCCACATCCCCGCCAGGGGCCGCCCCCGAGGCCCGCCGGGAGGCTCGTACCACTCCCGCCATCCGGGGGAGTCACTTCTGCCCGTGGCCTGGCTGCCCCGCCGCCGCCTGCCCCTCCCCGCCCGCTCCCTCTCCCGCCCNCGCTCCCTCTCCCGCCCCGCTGGGTTCACTCTCTTTCACAGTTTCTAGGTTGTCGTGGAGGGCAGAAGGGGACCTGAGGGACCCTCGCATAACACGCCGTCCCTCTCAACCCCCCCCCGTGGCGTGATGGCGCGTGCCGGGGCGGGGCGGGGCGGAAGCGGCGCCGTGGCGCGGGAGGGGGCGCATCATGGCGGTGCCGGGTGAGGCGAGGGCGGCAGGCCGGGGCCGGTATCGGTACCGCGGGGAAGGGGGGGGGACCCAGGGTAACGCGTTTATCTCTCCGCAGGCCCCAGGCTGCGTGTGGAGGCGATGCTCAGCTTCCTGCTTCTCCTCGCCAGTGCCCAGGCCCTCGTCCCCAGCCATCGTCTCGCTGCCCGCGACCTGGCGCGGCTGCGGGCTGTGCTGGAGCGGCCCTTCACCGACGTGCGGGCCGCCTACTACTCCATCGTGGGGCTCAGCAGCCTCGGGGTGCGCGTGGCGGACGAAAAGGTGAGCAGGGGAGGGCCCGGCTGCCGCTGCCCGGGGGCGCTTTGCTGTGCTGAGGGGCTGCAGCATAGCAGCGAAACAGCAATTATTAATGTAATATGAGTTTATAGAGCGAGCTCTGCTTGGACAGGGCCCTGTGGGGAATGTAAAATGTACGTGCATTATATCCTTAGTAAGTACCGGAGTGTCGCTGGTAATTACCGACTCTCGTGTGTTATTTGGATAAATTGCGCCTTTGTCCGGGCACTAAAGTGGCCCTGGCTCGCTTACACTCGCTGCCTGTAAATGGTGGCTTCAGGGCTCGCTCCTCCACGGCCCGTTGTGATGTTGCTGTGGATATCAATTTGTTTAACTGTCTCGTGAATGAGTTCCCTGCGTGTGGCACGTTTGCTGCACCGTACTGTTAAACAGAGTTCTCATTAGCTTGTATCAGTTCAAGTACTGAATTCAGGCAGTGCTATTTTGATATATAATTAATTATACAATTTTAAGGCTGGTGGTATCACCATAATTCTTACTGTGCTGTGTCTCTAAGCATTTCTAGTTTAAATATTGCAGGTTGTGCTTGTAACAGCCTCCTCACACGGGCACACCTGCTCACATGTATGTGGATGTTTACCTGTGCATGTGAACTGTAAACAGAAGTTTGTTCTTTTCTCATAGATTCATCCAGTACAGGGCTTCTAAACCATTTGGTCTTGGTTTCTCTTTGGGAGCTGCACATAAGCTCTTAACTGTGAGGCTCCTGAAGATTTTGTGATGAGACTTCTGTTGTGCACAGTGCACCTCTTCACGGGGTGGGGCTATTTAAAAGCTAGAGGTAATAAAAATAATAGCTAGGTATAACACTTGAACATCTGTCGTGGAATGACCACCTTTAAGATGTCTGTGTGTACTGATAAGCTCTCCTTGAGGCTGAACAGTCCCAGCTCCCTCAGCCTTCCCTCCTGAGAGATGCCCCAGTCCCTCATCATCTTCAAAGCCTTCCAGTATGTCCTTGTCTGTCTTGAACTGGGGGGCCCAGCACCAAACACAGCACTCCAGGTGTGCCTTAGCAGGGCTGAGTAGAGGGACAGGATCATGTCCCTGAGCTGCTGGCAGTGCTCATCCCAGTGCACCCCAGGATACCACTGGCCTTCTTGGGCCCCAGGGCTCTCTGCTGGCTCATGGACAGCTTGTTGTCCACCAGGACCCCCAGGTGCTTCTCCAGAGAGAAGGTAATCTCCTGGAAGGCTATCCCATTGGTCAGGTGTTATTTCCCCCTGGTGAATCTGTGTTGGCTACTCCTCATCACCTTCTTTTTCCTCCACATGTTTTGGGATGACAGCCAGGGTGAGCTGTTCCAGCACCTTTCCAGGGCTGGAGGTGAGGCTGACTGGCCTGTGGTTCCCTGGATTCTCTTCCTCACCTTTTGTGAAGACTGGAGTGACACCAGCTTTCCTCCAGTCCTCAGGCACCTGCTGTTTTCCATGAGCTTCATCCAGAGATGATGGAGAGTGGCTTAGCAATAACATTTGCCAGCTCCCACAGCACTTGTGGCTGCATCCCATTGGGGCCCATGGATTTGTGGTTGTTTTCACTAAGTGATCTCTAACCTGATCCTCGTCAGCCAAGAGAAGGTCTAGGAATATTCCTAGATAACACAATCCTCTCCTGCTTGTAAAGGCCTGTGCTCCACATTCTCAAAGCCCTGTGATTTATGTATGAGCAGGTAAATTCTTGGTTATTTTCTGGTTAAAATGCATCCCAGTGATCCATCTACCCAGCTGTCAGTTAATACAAATTAATGAGCAGTCCCATTGCTTGCCTTCATGCTGTACCTGCTTGCCTCACTTTTCTCTCTGCATTCTCTGAAATTCTGTATTTCTATCCATTAACGATGGTGTGATATACAGCTGGAAAGGAAGCTCACCCACAGAATTTCTGTTCATCTGTTCTCTGTCCTGGAAGATTTTCCTTACTAAATATACCTGTGAGACATTAATTTTGATAGGGTTTATAATTATACTCAATTTAGGTTTGAATTGTGGTTGTAGTAGAGATTATGTGTGAGAATTCCTTATGTCTTCTAGGAGGAACCCCCCCTTGTTTCTGTGCAGCACTTGGCAGAGTAGGATCTGGGGGGTATAAAAATGTGCAGTGTTCATGGAAATGTCTTAGAGTATCATTTAAATCTCCTCTCAGTGGTTTAAGTTAACTTCTGTTTCTCCACAGGCTGCATGCAAGTTCATCAAATCTCATGTGGACTCCAGCAGTGTTGAATCCCTCTTTTATGCTGCCCAGTCCATCCAGGTCCTGTCTGGCTGTGAGGTGAGTGTGGAGCCCTGAGTTCTGCAAACAGATATTACCAAGGAAATACTTGCTTTGATAGTTTTCTTGGGTTTGTTTTATGTGTAACTTTTTCTTTCTTTTAGTGAATTGTTCTCTGTTGTGACTTAGTAAATAAATGTTTGGGTGTGCTCTACACAAGGCAGAGTATAAACGTATAACACAAGTATTTGGTGCAGAGTAATTCTGAGGGGATGTTTTTTAATTAAACACTGATGGCTAAGAAAAAAGGCAGCACATTTTATTAGAATTCTCAGGACTGTCTCAGTTAGAAACTCTCTGGGGGGATGACAGACTGTTTGGGTGTTGGAACACTGCTGGATATGGATGCAGACCACCCTTGCTGAGCTGGGGTGGGCTATCCAAGCCCTCTTTGTCATCAGTACCCCTGGCTGGTACACAAGGACGTGATGCCACATGAAAAGCAGGTTACCAGGATAAATCTTAATCATGGATTATTCTGACTAATTAGTGGTTGACAGCAAAACTTAGGCATTTAATTAATTAAACTAAAAGGTAATGAGTGATAAATGGATTTTTTCCAGAAGCTTATAGTGGCTCACCAGTCTAGTGTGTTGCTCCAGGAAGGAATCAGCGGTGATTTGAAGGCCGTGTTTTTTCAAGTGTGAATCACTGTGTTCCCTGTGCTCTTCCTCAGGTCACCATTTCAAATGAGACCAGGGAGCTGCTGCTGGCAGCTGTCAGTGAGGATTCCTCAGTCACCCAGATCTTCCACGCTGTTGGTGCCCTGAGTGGCTTTGGCCTTCCTTTGGCATCCCAGGAAGCACTGAGTGCTCTCACTGCTCGTCTCAGCAAGGAAGAGAGCGTGCTGGCGTAAGTCTCAGGCAGGAGTGACGCACATGTTTATCCTCCAGGCAACTGCATTTTGAATTAAAGAGTATTTAAATGCTTAATATTCATAATATAGATGTAGTAGAGTAGGTGCTGCGTTTTCATTTGATGTATTTATCCAGTTCATTATTGTTCCTTGGGGGGAATGAAATACATGTTTTGGGGCTGTTTTTGTGAATGAACTTCTGTATTCAGTTTAGTTCAAGGATAATGGTCAGTAAAGGGATTGTATCTCAAAAAAGCCTCCAGTTAAAAAGATTGACAACAGGATTTTTACTTTATACCCAACCATGATTCTGTTCCATTTATGGTTGCAGCAGACTTGATGCTCTTTCTCAGCCCTGTTGTTTGTAGTTTGGGGTACCTGCACTGTGAGCTGGAAAATATGTGCCAATAAGCTGAAGGAATCTTAGCATTTATCACCAAAGGACTTTGTTTCACTGTGAAACAAGAGAAAAGAATGTCCCTTAAAGGCTGGGGAAGAAAGGGAAGCTTTAGAACTTGCTCTGTGGACTAAAAAAATGGATTCCTGGAAGCCTCAGTAGCAAGTCTGGGATCTGTGCTCTGCAGGGATCAGTTTGTTCTCTGTCTTTGAGTCTGTGAGTTTCTTGCAGCGCTGATGCAGCTAAAGTGACATTCTATAATGAATGCCAAGTTCACACTAAATCACTTCAGATTCATTCTCTCGAGTGAACTGAAGGCAGGAACAGCTGTTTTACACTTCATTCAGAATAGCAAATGCAGTTGCTTTGGTTTAAATGATGTTTGGCTTTTAAGGAAGGAATAATCATACACTTGTTTGCTTTTGTTTGTTCTTGTTTAAGAACCATCCAGGCTTTGGAGACGGCATCTTACCTGTCCCAGCAGGCAGATCTGAGTAGCATTGTTGAGGAGATCGAGGTAGGAACACACTGTGCTCTCTAATTATTCAGACATTTTCTAGATTGCTTTAGAACTAAAAGATGTATTAATGTGAAAAACAAAATTAAAAACCAACCCAGCTAATTGTCTGCCTGCATGATGTGGCTTGGCTTTGAAGCAGGTAATTCCTTGGACTTTTACCTGTTTCACACTGGACTAAATCATAGAAAATCATGACATTTACGTATAATTAAATCCAGTGAAGGCTGGAGGTTTCTCTTTTTTCCTGTTTCTAAATGACTATTACAAAATATATCATTGATCCTGTACAGATAATTTTTGATTACAGGCCCAACAGCAGAGTTAACTTCTGTGGATCTGCTAGAATGCGATTTAAATTTTAATAACTCTTTCTATCAGGATCTTGTCGCTCGCTTGGATGACCTGGGTGGAGTTTACCTGCAGTTTGAAGAAGGAATTGAGACTACTGCCCTGTTTGTTGCTGCTGCCTATAAGCTGTCAGACCACGTGGGTACAGAGCCAGCAATAAAGGAGGTCTGTACCTGCCTTTTCCTCCATTGCACATTCTGACTCCCAAAAAGGATCTGCCCAGTCCCTGTGGTGCAGTGCAAGAGCCCTGTGTAACTGGTAGAATTTCTACTGGGAAAAGTATTGAGCACACTCAGTGAAAAGGGACATTGTGGAGGGAATGCAGAGGAAACAGAGTCTAAGAGGAAATTCCAACTTAAGGTCACAGGCTGGATTTGTTGGGTTTTTTTCCTTTTTCAAGTGTACAGAAGGAAATTGCAAGTGAGGCTTAGTTTTTCTTTGTTTATTGAGACAAGGTGTTGAAAAACACCCTCGTTTGAGAGTTTGTTCTGGTATTTGGCATTTGTGTAGCACTTTCCAGCATTTCAAGGTGTTTTGCAAATGTTACTTATCTGTGAGGAAATGCAGGCACCCAAGTTTGGGGCGCCCAAAAGAGAGACAACATTACCATGTGCCTGCAGGAATCCAGATGAAAAAACTCCTTGTCTAAGATGAAAGACTGTTGGAAATTTCTTTTGATCTTGGTTAAGCTAGAAATCATTACTGCAAGCTATCCACTTGATTTTTTTTTTTTCCACAAGTTAATGGAGTTAGATGTACTTTGGAGTGAGAATGGCAGCTCCCTGAAGCACGAGCCAAAGTGGCTGGGTTAAGACTGAAGCCAGTGTAAGACATCTGAGTTCAGTCCTGGCTCTTTTCCACACTGCTGCCAAACAGACTAATGCAAAGTAATTTTGATGTCATTTTTGAGGTGGTGATTCTGCCACACACAATTCAAACTGTCAGCATCCAAATGATGCTTAAAAAAAAAGACCAATTAAGGAAAATTGTTTAGGTTTTTTTTTCAGAATTCTGCTGTCAGAAGTGCTGCTGTTGGGGCTTCAGGCTTTATCTCAGTTGAATGGCGAGAGTGCCTTTGGAATGCCACAAAACTGTCTTTAAAAAGTAACACATAGTATTTGAAAAAATAGCTCCCTGTTTTGCTCCCCCCACAACTTCAGTGAGTGTGTCAGTTGCTGATTAGGCTCTGGAGCAGTGCCATGTCCTCCACAGACATGAAAAACACTGCAGGATTTGCACTGTGCAGGAGTTTTGTAGCGTTTGTCTGGATGCTTTCTCTAGTTGTGGTGGTGTTTGGTGCTCACTGGTACAAGCAGGAGAGTGAAAATTTGAGATGCAGTGGATTTCATTTAAATGTGTTCTTTGTAGGTCATTAAGATACATCCTTATTGCTTTATTTGTGATTGTCTTTGGTTGTTCTCATTCTCATTAGAATTTAGCCCAAAATCCTTTGATTGGATCAAAGTACAGGTAGCCAATTCCTCTGTTTTCCAGACTAGCAGGGAGTGGTGGAAGAAGCTGAATAATGAGGGGTAATGAATAATCTGCAGAGAGTGGTGCAGATGCCCTAACCCTACCGAGTCAGCCTGCAAAACCAGCTGGGGGGATGCAGTCCCACTCCTGCTTTGGAGAGAACAAATTAGCTTTGGCACATCCCAAAGCCAGAGCTGGCTCTGTGCTCCTGGTGGTACTGCTTTAAAGCTAATCCTCTTAGCCTGAGGACACTGCTGAGCCTGAGGGGATAAGCCTGCATGGGCCTAGACTGGCTCCTTCCAGAGCCATTGGGATGCTTTGCTCCATGGCCTTCCCAGCCTGGCAGGTAGCCAGGACATCAAGCCTGGTCCTGCTCCACTGTATGAAGACAATTGTGCAGCTCTTGCTGCAAATTGTCTTTTTGCAGCCACATGCAGTCTGGGTGGTTGAGCTGATGACATCTTCCACTCTGGAACACGTCATTTGCAGAGGTGGATCCAAATTCTGCTTTTCCAAGTTCTTGAGACAGTTCCAGCCATTGTGGTTGGAGCCTCCCAGCCAAGAATAAAAATGCACATGTGAAATTCCAAAGGTAGATCATTTTGGGTTGCCTCATAACTTGAAGTATTTTTAAAGCAAATGGAAAATTAAACAGTCTTTTATGAATGATGTTTTCATTAATAACATAATACTGAGCCAGTTTGCAATGTTGTGGTAAGCTGCTGGTGATTATATGTGATTGGCTTTTCCTCTTTCAGGATCAAGTTATCCAGCTGATGAATGCAATTTTTAGCAAGAAGAACTTTGAGACACTCTCAGAGGCCTTCAGCATTGCTCGTGCTGCAGGTTCCTTATCCCAGAACCGCTTCCACTTGCCCGTCATCATTGTTCCTGACGGGCCTGCGGCTGTGTCTCACCATCAGCCCGTACTCAGGGTAAGGCCTTAGCCCCAAATCTTGCCTCAGTCTGTGGTATTGTAGCTCTGGGCTGACTGAAAGTGTAAGGTGATGTCTTTCACTTTTAGCTCTGTGACTCAGATTCTGGTAGATCTGGGATTTTAGTGCTTTCGTGAAGTGATTCTTAGGAACCTCGGCTTACCAGGGCTTACCAGACACTGCCTCAAGAAGGCGTGATGTGGAAGCCAGCTCTTCACCTTCCCCATTGTGTTAGAAAGAACAAGGGAATGTGGGATGCTGAGCAGGGGAGAGCTCTGGGTGTGTAACACAGAGGGGTACCGAGTTGTCTGTACTCCTGCGTTCCTTCTGGGACAACAAGTTTCACAGAAATGCTGGTTTTTCTCTCGTAGCTCCAAGTGACCAATGTTATGTCCCAGCTACTGACCCAAGTTTCTGTAAAGCTTGACCAAGCCAAGTCTGTGTCTAGCAAAGCCGCTGTCGTTCAACAGCTACCATTTGCTCTCTCTGGG
This sequence comes from Oriolus oriolus, assembly GCA_013400235.1. Classification (NCBI taxonomy): domain Eukaryota; kingdom Metazoa; phylum Chordata; class Aves; order Passeriformes; family Corvidae; genus Oriolus; species Oriolus oriolus. The sequence continues at coordinate 1,326,638 of VXBT01009351.1, read as the reverse complement.
TAAGAAAGTAAGATTATTTTTAGAGTAAGGCAAACAGGTGTTATTTAAACAATGTTGGATTTACTTTCCATAAGTGTTTTTCCACCAGAGAAATGTTTCTGTGATAGAAGACTCAAAATGCCGTGGTTGTGTTTTGCTGGTGTCGTGTGACTGAGCACATTTGGTGGGGATGGTGAATTTCTGTTGTTTTTTCTTTTCACTGGGAGTGGGAAATTCCAGTGTTCTTTTGACTTTGGTCAGCTTTGAAGAATTCTTTTTCTGCTGCACTTAGCAATGTTAGTTTTGTGCTGTGTTTGTTTACCTATTTAATGTAGTGTATTTGGAGGCTTAGCACCTTGGGTTTTGTTGTTACAGAGATTTCTTTGAGCTGAACTTCATGAATGTGAAACCTGCAAGTGGATATTATGATTTCACTATCAGTGTAGATGGAGATAAGCGATTTATTGCCAACAAAGTGGAGGTGAGTGTGCTCTTTGATGTATTTTCATTCTGTGCCTATTCACTGAAACAGCTTTTTATTTATACTTGTGAAGGATGTTGTATGGAATTTTTATCACATGTTTTTCTGTAATGCATTGGATTTTGACTCAGGATTATGGCCAGTAACCAGATTAATATATGATCAAAAGGGATTTGTGTCAATTTCAAACCTGACTTATCACTTAGATGCTGATCTGACAGCATATGAACAAAGGGTAACAGTGGAAGTGTTTATATGGCAGCCCTAAGTCGATATGCAGAAATGTTTACCAAGTGTTAGTTCTTCAGAGCACTCCAGATTTGAGCCCATAAATCTCAAGGCTTGGCTGTCAGTTGTCTGGGGATTGCCTGATGTGTGGAAGCTGAGCATTTGTTGTTTGTTTGTATAAGCTCTAGAGCCCTAGAAGAGAGTCAAGTTAGGCTTTTGGCATCTCCAAACCAGTATATGGTGAAGATTTTGTAGTAGAGAAGCCGTGACCAAAGCAGATAAAGTCTTCCTTTCATGCTCACACAGCCCTTTTTTGGTGGCAAAAGCTGTTGGACCACACCTTTCTGAAGAGCACTTCTAGATGAACACTCGGAGTTTTCCCTTCCTCGAGTTTGTTACAGTGAGAGCGATGTGACCTCTGTGACTGTTCATGTAGTCACCCCAGTGTCAACAGCTGAGAATGCTCTTCTCCAAAGAGGTCCATTCCCGGGGTTAATTTTTGCCCTCAATCACCTATTTAAGGAAACAATTAGCATTTCAAGTCTTCCGACATATTTAGCTTGGAGTGGAGGAAGGCACTTACTTACAGCTGCTGACCTTTACTCTGAGTATCCAATTGACTGTCAGTGGAGCAGTAATGGCACTCAGGGGTGTCAGAAGGGGCTGGATTGTCCTGCTTAAGCTGGGGCTGGCGCAGGGAGGCACCTGCAGGAATGTATTAGCGCTGGCAGCTTTGTGGGAACCGCTGTTAATAAGACACATTGTTACGGGGGAGGACTGCTGGGGAGCTGCTTTTTTCCTTACTGTTATTAGCATTAATTGTCCTTAATGCACCATCGTTTTGACAGTAATGAGCTAAACCAGTGGGTTATTACTCAGGCAGAGACTACATTTCCTGGCATTAAAATATTTGAGAGATGTTTGTGTACTGTGCAGTTGGAGGGGCTGTGTGCAGCAGCTCTGAGTTGCCTTCACACAACTTTTATAAAATTAATATTTCATTAATCCATCTTTCTTTGCCCCTGTCTTGGAACAAGTTAAGGCTTTGCTAAAGTTAGCCTGAATCATCTGCATGTTAATGGATCCATTTTCAGGGGTAGCCTCTCTATTAAATTACACTTTTTGTTGTAAAGGAACTGCCAAGGTGATTGTGTTTGAAGTCTGACCTGAATAGTTTAGTTAATGTTTTTACATATTTTTCCCACAGGTTCCTTGTGAATTACTTTTTGGGCTGAGGGTGTGGGGCTGGTTCACATGAGCAAACCTGTAAAAACAAATTGTAGTATAATATGAAAAATATCTTGGCAATGCAACTTTAATTCTCTAGGGGAGCATTTGTAAGCTGTGAGAACAAATGTGCTAATTAAAATCTACAGACTGCAGTAACTGCTTGTGTTTGAGAGAAGCATTGAAATCAGTCAAACCCACTCGGCTCAGTGCCTGGATGGGCTGTGGTTTGGGGCTGGGGAAAGGGCAGGAAATCATTTCTCTGCTTGGGGTTTATACTTCACTTAGCACAGAGGAGTGTGATAAATGGCAGGGCCTTATTGGCTGCCCTGCACTGAGTGATAAATGCTGTGACTCTGAAGGAAAGCTTGCTGGACAAAGTGCAGGTCTGCAGGAATGCTTTGGCGTTTGCCTGCTGGTAATAAAATCAACAGAAACCTGTTGGGCTTTAGGAGCCAACAGAGGCAGAAGTGGTTGCTGTCTGGAGACCTCTTGTCTCAAATTGCTGTCCAGAAAGTGGAAGGACGTATGCACAGGCAGTGTTAAGTTGTATCATATGTGATGTAATATTTAATAGCTAGTTTCTGCTAGTTCAAAAGGCAAACTAGTTGGATCTGGGCAGTTTCATTAAAAACAGCTCTCTCAAGGACAGCTCATTCCAGCATGCCTGAGAAGTTGGTGTCTGCAGAACTGGCTGCTTGTGCAGGGAGGAAGGGCATGGCTTGGGGTTAGTGACTGGTGCAGGAGCTTTGCTGGAAGGTAAATTGCTGTAGATCCTTCTGTTCAGGTTAGGCTCCGGCTTGGGCTTAGTCGTAAGACCCTCTTTGGGGAAGGACAGAAGAGCTAAAGCATCTGCAGCAAACTTGACCTGTAATTGGTGTTTGTAGAGTGCTCTGAGGAATTTTCTATTGTGTTTTGTTGCAGCTGAAAGTAAAAGTTTCCACAGAAGTGGGGATTACTAATGTGGATCTTTCTACCGTGGATAAAGATCAGAGCATTGCGCCAAAAACAACCAGGTAAAAACAGCGTGGGGTGTGTGATCCTTTAATGGCAACCCTGACTGTAGACTAGAGCCTTGGTTTCTCTGAGCACCAGGCCTTCTCTTGGAAGATCACCTCAGTTCTGTGTGGGTTTTTTCCTCCTAGGGTAGCTTACCCAGCCAAAGCCAAAGGTTCATTCACTGCTGACAGCCATCAGAACTTTGCTTTATCCTTCCAGCTGATAGATGTGAACAGTGGAGCTGAACTCATCCCTCACCAGGTTAGGACAATTTTTGTCATTGCTGTGTTACCAAGATATTTCATCATGAAGCATCTGAGCTGACAGTTGCTCTTGAAAAGATTTGATGGGTTTTGAGAAGCCTTATGTTTCTGACATGTACTGTGAAGATCACTGATCTCAGTAGATGGGAGATATACACTTCATTTGTTTTGTCTGTCTGTTAAATGAAACCTGGCTCTGGTATTGTGTTGTATTTAACTCCGCAAATTGAGTGCACATAGTCTGCACTGTAGAAGCACACTTCTGATTTTTTTTTTTAATGTAGACTGTTGGCTCAAAAAGTCCTTGAATGTTACAATCTTCCTTGCAGACTTTTGTCCGACTTCACAACCAAAAGACTGGCCAGGAGGTGGTGTTTGTTGCAGAACCAGACAGCAAGAATGTGTACAAGTTTGAACTGGATACCTCTGAAAGAAAGACTGAATTTGACTCTGCCTCTGGGACCTACACTCTTTACTTGATCATTGGAGATGCCACCCTGGAAAATCCAATACTGTGGAATGTGGTATGGAGCTGGAAGTGGGGTGACGTGGTTTTGACATTACTGACAGTCTAACAGGAGGGCATGGTACAGGCTTGGAAGCAAAAAGCTCAAATGCTTTGTTCTTTTTAGTGAACCAGAATCCTTTTGGCCATTTATGGGCTCTGAGGTTTGCTGTTCATTGCAAGTTTTAAGTAAACATCAAAGCAAGACAGAAATTAACATTCATTTCATCGTGTGGTGGTGCAGAAGCTTCAGAAGGTTAATGGGTTTGATGGCAATTTCACAGCAGGCTCTCAACGTTTAACCTCTGTGTTCTTTCTCTGCTGGAAATAAGTCAAATTTTTAATGATGGGTGAATGACATTACCGCCTCTATTTAGGAGAGGATGCTTCTTAAAAAATCTGGTGTCTTTTTCTCCATTTCCTTTAAAAATTATGTAAATCATAGATTGGCAGGTAAGAAAATAGAGCACAGTAATGGAATAGGTTTTATTAATACATTTAGATCTAAATGCATGAAGCTGCATGATTTCATTTCAGGCTGATGTTGTGATCACATTCCCAGAAGAGGATGCACCATCCACAGTCCAGTCCAAGAACCTCTTTGTTCCCAAACCTGAAATCCAGGTACAGTCAAAATTGTGTGGAGATGAGGGCCTAGTGTTCTCATCATAATTTATTTGTAAGTAATGTAATTAAAGTAAGACCAGAGTTACTGCTTAATGGAGAGAAATTTGTTGCAGTTCTGTGGTGTACGAATAAATAAGCTGTGTGTTCTACCTGTGAGAGAGCAACTGGTGTCAGTGAGAAGACTCAAACATGAAAATTTGACCAGGTAAGCACCACAGAAAGGTCTCTGTTTCATTCCAGCCATCTATGCTGGTGTCAAGCTAACAAGTGCTTCTGTGAGTGCAAGGGAAAGTTAACTGTTCAAGAAATCAAATGTGCAGAGACTGGAATAGGCATTGCTTTAAAGAGTCAGTCTTTGCCTTAAGAAGAATGGCTCTCATCCAGAGGAACCTCTGAGAACAGCACCAGGGCTGCAGCTTGGTTGTCTGGGGAGCAGAGAAGCTGCTCTGTTGGAATATTCCTACTCATGAGTTGGTTTTGTTTGTTTGCAGCACCTCTTCAGGGAACCTGAGAAGAGGCCTCCCACAGTGGTGTCCAACACTTTCACAGCGCTGGTTCTCTCCCCACTGCTTTTGCTGCTCATCCTGGTGAGTGAGCTGGGTCATAGAGAACACATAGAAGAACTTTTTCCCATCCAGTCCAGAGTCACTTAGGAGGTTGGACAGCTCAGCTTCTTGCTAAAATCTTGGTTAATCATGACTGGCACAGCAGTGCTGGGGTCAAAGGTAGCAGATGTCAGCATTGGTCTGGTTTGATTTTTTTTTTTTTGAGGTTATAGTCAAAGTAGAGTAACTACTTCAAGTTGAAGTAGGTGGATGAGTTTCTTCACTGTCTTCAGCTGGGGGTGGTGAATAACAGTGGGCAGATTCAGTTATAACAACATCAGACTTCTACAGGAAAAAAGCAGTTATTCTGCCTCACGTGTAATAAATCCATCACAAAATCTGTGTCACTTAATCCTATCAGATTGAATTCCCATTTATGGACATTTGAGTGTCTGTAGTTGAGACATCCACTGCTACTCACTGTAGCATCAGGTCAGTGCTTTGAACTTAATGCAATAAAAAATCTCACTGAGGCAAGTTAAATTATTCCTTATTTGGAAGATGAAACTGATCCCAACAGTAATTTCCCATTACCCAGTCTCACTGAAAGCTGGCATTCAGGCAGTCGTGTCCTCTGGTCTATGGAGCTCACAAAATACAAGTTGATGACACTTGAATGAAAAAACTCATTGTTGCTGCTCCTCTTTTCCACCCTTCATGCCTTTATCTTTTGTAGTCAAAAACTAAAAATGATAATATGAGCAAACATCTTGTATCTGTAGCTGTTCTTTGGATCAGTCCAAAATGAGAGCATTACTCCTTTTTTTTGGATTTTTAATGGAAATTAATTCAACTGGATAGAAATAACAATGTCTACTTCTTTTTCACTGTTTAAATTTGGAGCAGTACTCTCTCATCAGTTTAAGATACTTGAGGAACTGCATTAGGGCAGTCAGAAGTAGCAGGAGAAATTTTCACTGAAGGAGCTCAGCAATGCTGCCTTGAGCAAAATTACTACTCTCTCCTCTTGCAGTAGTAAACAAGTGCTTCTGTAGAGAATACACTGGATTCACTGAAGATCTTAAAGGAAACAGGCTTGAAGGATACTGAAGCTTAAAATAAAAGCTTGTGTTTACAAGGCTGTTTAACTTCAGTTTTGCTTCTTTTCTTTTTAGTGGATCAAGATAGGTGCCAACATCTCCAACTTCAGCTTTGCTCCCAGCACCATTGTTTTTCACATGGGACATGCTGGTAAGTGTCAGAGGCTTTCTGCTGTGTTTGACCTCCTCACCTGGGAGTTATTGATGAGAGCCTGTGGTTAATGGGCTCGTGGTCTATTAACTCTAATGACATAACAGCATAACATTTGTTCTCTTTGTTTCCATCTGCCTTCCTGCTTTTCATGATTGTTAATATGGTGATAAACCTGTTTTGGCCATCAGCTTGTAACAGCCGTCATTATCCGGGCCCCTCTCTCACTCCATTTATCTGTACTTAATAGAACTTCTTATTTCCAGAGGTCACACTTTCTTTATTGCATGTTTATCCTCTGAGAGCAGGGAGGTTCTGTGGGGATTGAAACCTGCAGGACTCGGTTAATGGCTACATCTTTTCTTTAAAGCTCTTCCCATGAAAGCACTTCTGGTTCTTTGGCTGAACCAAATTTTTTTCATCAATTTTATTGTGCCCTTGGTCACATGGTTATTTACTGTCTTGGTAGAATTTCAAAAGCATAGCAAGCTGGGAGAATATTGAATCTACTGATTTCCAAATGTCACTATGTTTCTCAGTCCAAGTCAGCTTCCTTGGAAGCTTTACAAAGCTGTAAGCCCTTACAGATGTGTGAGGTTAATATCCCCTATTGAAATCCAGAGTATCCTCTTTTTAATAGCCCTTAAGGTCTATGATATGTCCATAATTCTGCCACAGGAGGGTTGGTTGCAAGCTGTCAGTGTCACATTTTCTTTCCAGCATGGGGACCCAGGTGTCTTCGTTCCCTGGCAATAATGTGTGGTCTTTGGATCTGCTATTCAGAGCTTCAGAGATGAGATAGAAACCAAATGCTTAGGCCTGGCAGTACAGTTGTTCTGAGGATAACAAATGGTTGGTCTTTGAAATGCAGTTTGAGCCACAGGCTCTCTTTTTTTTTTTTTTTTTTTCCCCAGCAATGTTGGGACTCATGTATGTCTACTGGACTCAGCTCAACATGTTCCAGACTCTGAAGTACTTGGCCATTTTGGGTGGCATCACATTCCTGGCAGGCAACAGGATGCTGGCTCAGAAAGCTGTGAAGCGGTAAGGGGGGGACACAGCTTTAACATCAGTGGGGAGGAGGTCGCAGGGTGCTGCTGTGTGTCAGTGAACACTGCTTTGGGCTCTTGGACCTTGTGTGTGGGGCTGGGCTGCTCAGCCCCACTTCCCTGCCTCTTTGAGGGGCTGTCCCCAGGGTGCAGCTGCTGCAGAGAGAATTGGCCATGTGGCATGTGCTGAAGGAAGCTCTTAGAATAATGTTAGATTATGAAAGCCATTGTAAATGCAGGAGAGGCGCAACAATTTGGGAGCTCTGCTTGTGATAAAGGTTTTAAGAGGAGGAAGGTAAGGCACGAGTAAATCGCTGCTGTGTTCCTCTAGCTAAGGAGAGATTGTGGAGAAAAGGGGTGCAGCTGCTTGTCAGCTGTGCAGCAACAGACAACAGGCAACAAACACTAGCAAACCCAGGGAAAACTCTGCTAGATACTGGGGATACAGCATTCATTTCTGTACTGGCGTTTGATTCATTCTGCACACTTGTGTCTTCTGCCACGCAGTGTCCTCGTGACTGCCCTGGCATGGGCAGCCAGCAGTTTGCTGGCCCAAACTGCCAGTGAAGTGCCTTGGTTAGAGATCACACTATTCCCTCTCCTTCACTTCTGCCACACACAGTGTCCATGAGAGACTTCAACTTTAGCCCCTTTGTACTAATGTAGCATCTGACTTAGAAGATTATCTTACTGATCTGCTTTGCCATCACACCTGTGCTTTCCTTACTTTCCCCTTTTTGAGCCACTGGGAGCTTATCCCTGAATACCTATCTGCATAGATAGCCCTGGGTACTCACTTTTTTGATTACACTCTATTAAAATCAGGACAAGAGCTGTAAAAAATCCATAAGAAATACAGTTTTCAGGAGGGTTGCACTGATTTGTTTTCTTTAAAACATCTCTACATTTATGGCTGTTTCAAGGAGGATGATTAGTGTAATTAATCATTTCCATACTGTCCTCCCAGCTTTCTCAGCCTTGCTCCCTCAGATGTCCAGCCCTCTCCACTGTAGCACTTTATCTTGTTAGCATAACTTCCTATGGGAATTTTGTTGCCCCTGCGGCTTTTGTGTCATTTGATAATGTTTCCTTTTACATTTAAAGAGTAATGAGACATTGTTATTAAGTGGAGATTGCCTAGGATACAGATTTGGGGGGAAATAATACAATGAAGCAAATTTCTAAGTGTCTTGGCTCAACCAGGGCTTCTGTTAGCACATAGATGCAGGTGGTTGGTTCCTGCTTCAAACCACTGCAGGGGGTGTCCCTGTGCTTTTTACACCAAACTGCAACTACAATGGCAAATTTGAAAGTAAAACTTCTCTCTGAGGCTAAAGTTAAACCCTTTGTACACGACTTTAGAGTTCAAAAAGACATCTCCTTGTGAAGGCGCTGCCTGCCTGTCTCAGATGCTGAAGTGCAGTGACAATTAACCAGATTGCACTTTGAGGCGAAGCTGTGGAGGCCGACAGCGGGCGCGGGAAGGGAAGGGGGCTGTCTGTATAAACCATCTCGTTACAGAAGTTACCAGAAGGCCTGGTTTTGCTTCTTGCATTTCTGTCACTGGATCTGGTTCCTGGAACAGGGCTGCTTTCTGCCTTCCTGTCTTCTCTGAACCTTTCTCCCTCTCTCCTTTTGGCAGGATCGCTGCAGAGCAGAGCAGTAGGTTGGCAAAGTATAGAACGCTGCGGTAAAAGGGGGTTTGCTAGTGACCAGCTCTTCAGGAAGTAAGGGCCTTTTTGGATTTTGCCTTTCCCTGGGCATGCTGCCTGTTTCATTTCACCTCATCACTCGCTCCTTTGACAAAAAACGTGTGAGCTGAAGCTGCTTCTCCCAGCATTGCTTATTGGGCTTTAAATCAGTCCTTGGGTGCCCTGGCTGCAGCTGGGTTGGCATATTAGCAGTACATGTTCTGTGAGACTGAATTGCATTTGTGTGATCTCCTTAATTGTCTGAAGTCTGTATGGTGATATGTGCACATGTAAATATGCTGTTGTGGGCACCAAGCAGCTCTCAGGTGATGAAATAAACCTAGTTTAAACTAGGCTGGAGGAGACCTGATGAAAGTGGCTGGTACTGGGGCTGTTCCCATCCTGCTGCTATTGCTCCCTATCCCCACCTGCTGTATTCTGGCTGTTCAGCTGCCAGGCACTGCCTGCTGAATTACATCCTCATTTGGGGTGGTGAGGGCTCTGTGCAGCAGAGCCAGGTCAGCACCACCTCTCTCAGCCGAGAGCATGACCCAGTCCTGGGTCACCCTCCCATTAGACTGAACTGGTCGTGATGGCTCAGGCAGCAGCAGCTCCCAGCCCCCTCCATCCCATGCAGCCGTGTGATGGGTCTCCATTATCATTTCCCAGCAGAAAGCCCTTTGTTTGCTTTCATTCCAAGAGGTAAGGTTCCAGTTTGCTCTGTGTACACTGGTGTAGGAGGCAGGACTGGCCAGTTCTGAGTGTCCACGTGGGGGGCTTCGTTCCTTGTTCGGTGCACTGGTTTGTTATGGGGAAGAGGGAGAGCTTCTGGGATGGGTTCTGTGATGACACAAATCGCAGTACAGTGTGCTGCACAGGTACATCTCCTGAGCATCTGCTTTCTCTCACACCATAGTCAGTGCTCCCGGCACAGGGGGAGTTGAATGGAGCCCAGTTTTTGTGGTGCAAATCAAAACCAACACTGGGAGGTTGTGCCACACAAATTGTGTGCACTGTGGTGAGAGCTCCTGTCTGCAGATGAGGGAGTGTGCGCAGGATGGTTGCATGGAGATCAGCCTGTGGAGAATTTGGCATCATGTCCCTCAGAAAAACACTCTTTTGCTGCCTCTTTGCTCCCTGGAGTGTTTTGAGGTACTTGAGCACAGAGCAAGGTACAGCAAGTTACTGGAGAGGAGCTGGAAGTGGCTGTCACTTGTCCTTGCAGATGACTGCTGTTTGCTGTTCAGGCTCCTGGATGCTTCTCTTTAACATCACTTTGGGCCAGTGGTTTGCAGCTTTTTAGTGGCCTGTTACCAAGTGCCTCATGAGTGTGTTCTCCACAGCCTGCATGTTTCCTGTTTCTCAGCCTGGTATTTTAACTCCTTCATTCCTTATGGGCTGTAAGTAATCCTGGAGGATCATGGAATCACAGGCTGATTTGGGTTGGAAGGGACCTTAAGGTCCTTTAGTTCCAACCCCACTGCCATAGGCAGGGACACCTTCCACTAGACCAGGTCACTTAGGGCCACATCCACCCTGGCCTTCAACAAATTCCAGAGATGGGGCATCAGCAACCTCTCTGGGCAGCCTGTGCCAAAGCCTCACCACCTTCTGTGTAAAAAATTTCTTCCTAACATCTGGTCTGAACCTGCCCTCTTTCAGTTTAAAACCCCTGCCCCATCTGCCTGTGTAAAACATCCCTCTCACTCCTTTTCATAAGCCCCGTTCAAGTCCTGCATGGCCACAGTGAGGCCTCCCTGGGGCCTTCTCCAGGCAGAGCATCCCCAACTCCCTCAGCCTTCCCTCAGAGGAGAGGGGCTCCAGCTCTCAGAGCATCTCTGGGGCCCTAAGATCTTGCAAATAACTTAATATCCACAAACCCTGCGTTAGATTTTGCTGCCATATGCAGTCACAAGAATTTTTCCTCACTGCTGAGTTTTCTGATGCCCCAGCTATGTCAGTTAAGAGTGCCATGCTATGTGTGCCTGTGTCTGGCATCATGGAAGGCAAAAGGAGCCCGGAAGGTTGAGTCTGCTGTGCTAACCCTGCTTGATCTTCCTGGGGACATGAAGATCTTTGTGTTTACATGGACCAGCCATTCCCAGCAGATGGATTAGCCCTGTTAAAAGGAGAAGTTAAGGTACTTTCAGGCTTTGCCTTCAGCCTGGGTTTTTTTTTTGTTCAGTTCTGTAATTTAATAGGCACATTCATCCCTTTTGCACCAGAAATTAATCTTCATTTTCTCTGACCATTTCCATGCTCCTTGAATTCCATCCCCCATTCCAGAGCAGTATTGGTTTTATCACTCAAATAAGCTGCTTTGGGGGGAAGCCTCCCTCAGCCTTCCCTCAGAGGAGAGGGGGAGGGATCTGGGGACACTTGTACTGTACAGGGAAGTGCTTTGTTGCCGGGAAGAGTTAATTTTTTTGATTTTTCTTTCCAGGACACACTAGTACTAGAAGAATGGAAGAAATGTGGAAAAACAAAGCAAACGCCTTCAGAGCAGAAGTGAATAAATAACTGCAAGGCCAGAAGAAGGAAGGCAGAAGATTATTCTTTTTTATATATTAAGTCAAAAGGGTGCCAGTTAAACTTTTTTTTAAAATCTTTATTTTCGTCATTGTGTTCATGCTACTGGAGTGCTTTTCATATGAATCTGGAAAATCTTTTCTTCCCTGGATCCTCCCCCTTTCTCCCAGGACATTTGAATTTCCTTTCGAGAAAAAGGAAGAAGAAAATACAAATCTGCTTTTCCCCAGATGCCCTTTCCTCATCCTAAAGAGTTGTGAATAAAGAGGAAAGAATGGTCCTGAGTGTTGTGTTTTGGCTGTCTCAGAGGCGGTGGTTGGAAGCTGGGCTCACATGAGAATGAGAAGAGCTTTTTCTGGTGGGTAGTTTTGTGTGTGAGTCAGTGCTGAGTGTGAAGCTTCCTGTTCTTTCATGTCCTTTCCTGGGGGGCCGTGTTTATTGGGGGGGACTTCCCTCCTGCCCATCCCTCAGGTGAGGCTGTGCCTTTCTCTGCTAAGGGCTCTTCTCTCCCACTCCAGGCTGTGCCCAGCTGCTCTGGGCCCTCGGGGTCTGGCCATTTTGGGGAGCCAGCTGTGGTGCTGGTGTGCCTGGCTGTGTCTGACCTGGTAGGTTCAGGGATCCTGTGGGGGCTTGACTTTCTTTCCAGCCTCTGGAAGGAACCTTGTCACTCCAAAGGCGAGTTTGATGGAGGTTGTCACCTCTGGTGTTCTATGAAACCAAAAGCCAGGAATCTGCTGGTTGCCATGTGGGCATGTTTGAGTTACTCAAGCTCTAATTTCCCATTATTAATTACTCCCTTCAGGACCACCAGGCAGTGCTGAGGCAGCAGATTTGGGTGTTGCTGAAGGACTCACAGATTGTGATAACCAAAGGCCTAAATCTCCTCCTGATGAGCAACTACTGCATAGGAAACTTAAAAGTTGCTCCTTCCCCTGCATCCATGTGTTGGCTCCTGTTCAACCCATGTCAAGGGTAGTTGGTTTAAAGGCTTTTTGGCAAAGGAACCTTATCAAATGTCATCTGGAAATCCAGGAAAATTACGTCAGCAAGCAAGCATGTGGATAAAGGGTGTGGAGCTGAATCCTCCAAAGCATTTCACGTGTGTGAGACGTGACCCCACTTTATTAAATCCACCTTGTCTCTTCCCCGTGCTGTTGCTCACGCTTAGCTCACTGTTCCTGCTTTTTGTAGCAGCTCCTGCCTGCTCATTCAGTGTAAACGTTATGATGGACCCACAGAGGTTTAATGAACTTCTTTGACCTCCTCTGCACTCCTTCAAACACCGGATCCAGGGCTACATTCAAGTCCTCTGGGACTACAGGAGTTTTAGGCAAGAAATAGCTAAGCTACTATTCATAGTCATTTACCCTGGAATGTTTATTTTAGCCTCATATTTTGTTACTCCTCACTTAGCAGCTTTGCTTTGTAACTAGTTCTTTCTGCTGATGCTTCTTGCTAGGACAGAACTTTCCCTGTGTCTGCAGAGTTGCAGCATGTTACCCAAGGAGAGCACAGATGCAAAAGGAAAACCATGGAGTGCCCCTGTGATGCATCTTCTCTAAGCTGCGTGTGTTGCTGTTGATTTTTCTACTTCCTTGAGTGTCCATTAGGAAAGATTGTTTTTATTATTTTGGTCTTTTATTCCTCAGATGTGCTTTATTTGTTTTGATGTTTAATCTTGCAGAGTTTGAGCATTTGTTTCCTCCTTTTGAAGTCTCTTTTATTCCAGGTAGCTGCACTTACCCAGCCATTCAACCACACAGATTTAATCACCCAAACACTTCCTGAAATGTTTTTGATAGGTCTTTGATTTTATTGGGGGTATCCAATCCAGTGTTTGCATATGCCTTTTATGCCACTTAACACAGTTGAAATTTTTTTTGCTACCATGTTAACTTGCTACTTTAGGAAGCCGCTTCACTTTTTGTAATTCCTTTCCTTGAAGCGAGTAAGCCCTGATGGCTTTGAGTGTGTTGTTACAGAGCAGGTTTACAAACCCCTTTTGAACCAGGCTACTCAGGCAATTCTTCTTTTGTGTGTTTCTGAAGTGCCAGGATGGCTGATGTCTCTGACAGCTGCCTGCCCATGGAAGGGCAGCAGTTATCCATTAGTGCTCTTGCTGCTGTCACAGCTTCGCTGATCTCCCTCAACACCCCCTCAGTGTTTCCCATCCTGCTGGGTGCTTTGTAATACTTCCCTAGTGCTGGAATTGTAAAACCTGAACAGGGAGGCTGTAACAGGTAGGGATGTGGTGCAAGGACGAACTAATTTCCATGCACGCTGGAGCCTCCTATCCTAAAACATGTCACCTGAAGAAAAATGAGATGGTAACTACTGCAGACTATCAAGGAATTGCTGGAGTGCAAAGAGGGAAGACTTCAGAGGCCTTAACATACATTTATCACTCTATTTCCAGCCTGGTGGTGGTGTTGGTACTGGGGCTGGTGCCTTTGTTAGCCCAGTTTTGAGTCACCCTCAGTGTACTTGACCACTGTCTTTGAGGAGCCTCTTCCATTCTGGGCCTGGAATCAAGAAACTGAGGTCTCAACAAAAGAGCCATCTTGACCTGCTGTGGGACAGGTTTATTTAGAACGACTCTTTATTTCCTGCTGCTGATGGGAAAGCAGACCCCATCCTGGTGTTATTTACATTTCTGAAGACATAATTATTACACAAACAATAGGGGGGTTGGGGTGAGAGGGAGGAAGTAGCCGTATGAGATCACTGGGCTAATACCTTGCTCCTTTAGAAACATTTACAGTTGTAACTGCAGCCATGGTGGAGTTCAGAGCCACAGGATCCACCCAACAGGACGTTGAGTTGAAACAGTGACAGCCCAATCTGATGCACAGGGATCTCCTTTAGCTCTGGCAGAGCTGTAATTTCAGTTTGAGCTCCTCAAGGCTGAGCAGTTGCTGTAGATGGGCTTTTTAGAGTTCATTCTGCTGCCAGGGCTCTGTGTCAGGGAGCCAGGCAGCAGCAGCCCAGGGCAGTGTTTCCAATGAATGGGCGACATGTGGATTCATGTCTCACCTCACCCTGATCCTTGCTGTGTGTGGTTGTGCCATCAGCATCAATTTAGAGGACACTGTAATCAATTTACTAAGTTGCCTAAAGGTGCCTTTTGGTGGGCTCATATTTATTAATCAGGCCCTCAAACAGAATGATGACTTGGCAGAAATTTTGCTACCCTTTGTGATTTGAAACCTTAATTAGTAGGCAGAATGTCCCCAGGATTACAAGTGTATCAGTTTTAGTCTCTGTGTGTAAAGCAGCCTGAGGTTAAACCACAGCGGTGGGTTTTTTCTGATTCAGAACAGAGCAGTGTTTCAAGAGGGGAGTTAAATTGTAAAGACTGGAGTAAATTAAGTAGTGCATCAGCACTGCATTCCTTTGATCAGATCTGAGGAGTGTATGCATCAGTTTCCAGCTGCTCACATCTGGGAGTGTCTTCACTGCCATGAAGGGCTCACTGTACAGTTTGGTCCATGAGCTCTGAATTATTCTAGAGAGAAAGAGGAGAAAAAGAGAATTACCAGGAACCTTCGTAAGCGCACGCAGGAATTTCTTCACCCTTTGGAGGCTTTTCCTGACTGACCTTATTTGTGGAAAGGTAACCAAGTCAAGCATGGCAAGAGAGGTGCTGGAATGCCATGCTCTCCCAGCTGAATCCATAGGGGTGATCTGTGTAGGATTCTGATCTTCCTCCCTTCCCCAGCCCCTCTTCTGTTCAGTGTGCACACTGATCTCTCCACACCCCTTTATATTGTGCTGGCATGATTGGACAGGCTTAATTTCTGTGGGACAGGGCAGTAAGATGAGATTGCTTCACACAGAACAACTGATCATTGTACAAGTGAAGGTATTCCAAAGGATGGACGGTTTGCTGGCTCTCAGCCCCCCAGGGCTGGCAAGATTTAGAGCATAATTCAAGTTCCAGCTGACTTTTCAGTAGTGAGGGATACAGAAAACATTAAAACTTCCTCTGCTGTCCAGTGCAGGGAAAACCTGACATGTCCCAGGGACCTAGAGATAGGTTCTGCTGCTGGAGGAAGACTTCTGTCTGCCTTTAGCCTGGCCTAGACACTCAGGCACTCTGTCTCAAATAGCTTTGCAAGGCTGCTTAGGGTTGCTGCAAGCCTGTTCCCAGATATCCACATGCAGCTTCACAGCATTTATGGTCTGTCTGTTCAAGCTAACAGGGTTTTAGGTACTTGACAATATTGATTGGGAGTTTTTTCCCCCTTAAATTGCAGCAAACACGTTTTCCATGGACAGTGGTGGGAGCTGGCATCGCTGAAGGAGAGCCTTCAAACCAGGAGCGCAGCAGCAGTGAGTTATGTACAAGATTGGGCAGGGAATGGTACTCACCAGAGCGTGGGGAGATGGAAAAGGGAGAAGTATTTACATGAGCTTAGCCAGGGTGCTGGGAAAGCCTTCTAGCCGACTGCTGTCGATGTCCTCAGGCCTATCAAGGAAAAGGACAGGGATGGCGTAATTGGGATCAAGAGAGAAATTCTCTTTTCTGCTACTATTTTACTGGATTGCGAGGTTGAGAGTGATGTGCTGCTCTGTGTGGTGCAGGCTGGCTCAGGACAGGCTGTTCTTATCTGCACCCTGCTTGGGGTCAGCCTTATTCTTTCCCTGGCTGTTCCTGAAATGACACTTAATTCAGTAGTTTCACATCAGGAAACCAGCCAGCTGTAAGGACCTGGGCATGTTCCTGCAGTGAGCAGAGAGTGAACTGATTCCCACCCACCTCTGGTTCTGCAGGATGGCTCCCAGGAAGTCCCTCAGTACCATCTGCTGGTGGTATTGGCTGTCCATCAGGATGCTGTCAGACTGGCGCCTGGTCAGGAACTCCTGCACCCCTTCCCCCAGGCTGCTCTCGCTGCTTCTGTTAGGTGAAGGTGAGAAACGTCTTTGTTTCTGAGATGCTTTTTTGTGCCTCACTCGAAGTCTGGCTCAGGCTGAGCAGCACAGAAAGGGAGCCTGCTGGGACTGAGCCTAGGGCCATTCTTAATTTCAGCAAGGAACTCATCACTGTATTTGCTCCTTTGTTAGAAGATGGGTTTGGGCTGGCTTGCATCTGACCAGTTGGTCTTATTTAGTGGCAGTCAGTGGTCTAACTAGCCAAGGGTAACGGAGAGGCTGCATTCAAACCAGGCCTGGGGTAACTGTTCCCTACCAGTGAAGGATCACTGCAAACATTATCTGCAAATATTACTGCTTGTTGGTATTGCAGCAGAACTCTCAGCTGATCTGATGCTTACAGCCTTGGAGGGAAGGATTAATTAGGCTGCTTAATGATAGCTGTGATTAAAAGGATCCAAGACTGTAGGGATGCAGGGTGCCCTCCGGGATGTGGAGCAGCGGGAGAGATTGCTTCTGTTGCAGTGAAAGGCGGCTGTTTCTGCCAGGGGCATGGAAGGCACTGCCCAGGGTAATTAGCAAAGCTCAGCCCGAGGACAGCAGGGTGCTGGGGCTTACCCAAGCCTCTTGCCAATGATGGTCTGTAGGAATTTTCGGGCGGAAATCTGCCCCAGGAATTTGCGGTAGTTGTCGGTGAATATGGCGTCAGCGTGGCGCTGCATCCTGGGGAGAGAGGAAGCGCAGTGTGCTCTCTGAGCCATCAGTGAACCCTCCAGGTGAGAAACAACAAAGAGCCCCAGGTGTAACAGTGCTGATACCAGGGCAGGTAACCACAGCAAACACCCTGTAATGTTGGACTGCATTAGTGTTGGAGGGTAAAAGGATTTGAGGGAGCTCAGTCCTGACACGGAGGGAGCAGGCAAAATAAAATGTCTG
The DNA here is from genome assembly GCA_013400235.1 of Oriolus oriolus. Classification (NCBI taxonomy): domain Eukaryota; kingdom Metazoa; phylum Chordata; class Aves; order Passeriformes; family Corvidae; genus Oriolus; species Oriolus oriolus. The sequence goes on along the minus strand of VXBT01009351.1, from coordinate 1,309,456 downwards.
GGGCAGAGCTGGGCTGGGACATTCCTGTGCTCTGCAGCAGCACTGTCACCTCCTGGGAGGGCTGTGTCTGGGACAGGGTGACAGGCGCCTCCAGCAGATCTCTAGCCTGTGGTTAGACCCCAGCTCCAGAAAATCCATAGGTAAGGGAAGCACAAACCACTTGGCTGGTCCCACTGTTGTGAGGATGAGTCCTCTGTGCTTCAGACAGAAATAATCATCCTCTATCTCCAGGCAGAGGTGGAAAGGAGAGGCTCTAGCATCCCTGCAAGTAGATTCCCAGAGCCCAGTGGAAAATTCTGTTCCCTGCAGGAGCCCTGGGCCTATGAGCCTGCCCCTGTCAGTGTGTCCTTGCTGCTGGGGGACAGCAGGACGTGGCTCTGGACAAGGGTGATGGTTTGGGGCTAACTGAGCTGCTGGTCTGCTCCTGGGCTGGGGGGAGACTGTAACCAGCACACTGCAGCAGCAGGGCTGGCAGGTGAGGTACAAACCTTTTCTCAGTGGAGTCTGTTAACAAACCCTCCTCGTCCTGCTCCTCTGCCAAGGGCTCATGGCTCTGCAATGAGCTGCTGTGCTGCAGCTGGAAGCTCACGGCCTTGCCAGCAACTGGCCCTGGACTGTACCTGCAAGACAAACCCCAGGCACACTGTGAGATGTGCTCAGATGCCAGCTGGGGCTCACTCTTCTTAACCATTATCCCCTATTTTCCTGCTTTTTCTTTCTCCACTCGTCATCCCATTTTAGCAGTAACACAAGTACTGTCTGTCGCTCTCCCCAGCTAGAAACTGCCCTGAAGCTCTTCCAGCAGTGAAAAGATGGTTGATAGAGCTGCCTCAAACACACATCCCCCTCACTGAGCTCCCAGCATCTGTAAGCAAAATCCCAGTGTTTCTGGTGTCATTGTGCCATGGCTTTGGCACAAGGCTAAAGCATTTTCTATGGGACATTGCAAATCCACATTAGAGAAGCCAATGCTCAGTTTTGGGCTTCTGTCGATTCGTAGTGGTACAAAGCAATATTACAACTTCTAAGAGCCAACAAGGAAATACTTGAAATATTAATAGGTATCTATAGAGTTCATGTACTAGAATATCTGCAGTTCTGACTTCAGTGCAGGTGCCCTGCAGCCACAAATTTTAATCAGTGTTTGAGCTGGAGGTGCTGCCTGCCCTGGAGATTGCCAGATTTCCCTTTATAGAACCCAGCATTCAATTCTAAACCCAACTGTTTGGGCTGAAATATTCCATCAGGTGCCTGCCTTCTTTGGAAATCACCCCTAGGCCAGCAGTGTACCCAAAAACTTAAGACAGGGCAAAGAAACAGGCCTAGCAACACATTTAGAGTTCATCTGGCTTTCAGAAGTGCTGGCAACTTTCATCTGGCAGCTGCTTATTTTGCCCAAGGTCAGAGATGGGGCGGAGTGAGAGTGTGCTTGAAGCACTCAGCACTTACCTGAGAGCTGGGTAGAGAGGAGAGGAGACAGAGCATGTGACTAAATGCAGGAGCAGGAGCAGGGTGGCCTTATCCAGCATCTTCCACCCCTTGGAGTCACCTAAAATGCAGAGCAGCCTGAGTCAGGGCAGTGAGGTGCTCTGGGCCAGGAGGGGAGGCCAAGTGCCACCTTTGTGTTCTCAGTGCCCCTGCTCATTTCTCAGCACAAAGGGACTGGCAATGTGCCTCTGTGGCTGTGGTGTTTCCCGAGGCAGAGATGTCCTGGTGTGGCAGAGTCTTCCCCATGGAGCGCAGTTCCTGGGGCCGGGGGCTGCGTGTGACCCCTTGGGAGCTGGTGTCTCCCTCGGGATGGGAGGCAGGGTGGATCAGGGTTTAGTGCTCTGGGACCCCCTCACTGACCTGTCCCACTGCTTTGGCTGGAGGAGAGCTCTCTCTTGGGCTGGTGTGAGCCCCAGGGACCTCTGCACGGGCTGTAAAAGCACCTGGATGGGGTCAGCAGCTGGCAGGGATGTGAAAGGAACCTCGCTGCCTGCACAGGACCGTCTGCAACCAGCCCTGGGACCTCTCCTGCCCCGCTCTCCCGGGGACACGTCTGCTCACCTGGCTGTACCTGCATGGCACAGGTCTGTGCTGCCTCGCTGGCTGGCCCGAGACTGCGGAGAAACGGGGAAATCCAAATAAAATTCCTGGGCAGAGGGGTAATACTGGCACAGAGGTAACCCCGGGAGAGCCATTTATCAAAGGCAAGTGCTGAGCTCGGTTTGCCAAACAAAACACAGACTGTTCCTTCAGCGGAGAGGGGGTGGAGACGGGACAGGACCGAAATATGTCCCTTTGGAAGGGCTGAACTGCTGCTGTGAGCAGAGCAGCCCCCGGCACGGTGAGCTGGGCTGAGCTGTGTGTGCAGCCCTGGCTGCGCAGCTTCGTGTCCTGGGCTTGGCTGAAGAGCCGAGAGTGACTCAGGGCAGAGGCGCCCGGGGGCACACACCCTCGGGAGCTGAACGCCGCGCTTTTGTCCTTGGAAGCGAGCAGCACTAGGAAGGTATTTCAGAGAGTGCTGCTCTTCCCGAGTTTCCATTGAAAGCGACTGATCTTTTGCTCAAAGAAGATTCTTTAAGAATGTGGATAGAAACCTTTAAAATACCGAGCTTCCCTGTTCCCTATCTTATTTTACACAAGAAAAAAGCAGCAAGATGTTTGATCTCCCTAAGAGGGAAAAAACCCCCACCTCTTCCAAATGTATAACAATACTTTATTGTAAAGGGAGCAGCTTCCAGACGGAAAGGGTTTGGTTGGATTTCTGTTTGCTCAAGTGAACTTTCAAGCAGTGGGTTTTACTGATGGGAGGGGGCAGGGGGGCTTTCTGATGGAAAACATCATCCGTGAACTCTCTTTTCTGCTTGGACAGAGCAGATCAACACAGAGAGGGGGAGGCTGATTAAGGACCTGTGGTCTTGCAAGTGGGTCTGATGTTGGCACGGGGGAAGTGAATAACAGAATTAACGGCAGTGTCAGAAGGGCACGGACAGACACGGGGAAAGGTGTCTCTCTAAGAAAGGGGTTTTTTTAATCACAAAGTCGTTCTCAGCCCAGTCTCTGTTTCCAGTTGCTTGTGCTCCCAGATGGGACCAGCAGCTTCCCCAGCAGCACCCCTGGGAGCACCACAGTAGCTCCTGGCTCCTGCAGAGCTTCTTGTGCCCATGGGTGGCATCTCCTACCTCCTGCTCTGTTACAGAATCACTTTGGCCCTTCAGAGAGCTAAGAAATGCTTAAAGGAAGGAAAAAAATGGACTTTGATAGATGTACAGGGCTTCTGCTTTTAGAACAAATCCCCTGTTTCCCTTTCTTCTCTCCTTGTTCATTTGTGCTTGGAAAAACATGCTTCTTCTGTGCCTCTTCCCTAAATATCTTCAAGAAAATCCCAAGTCAGATCTTCCTAGGTAGAGGAAATTATCTAAGGCATCTGTCAGCGGGTACCAGCAGCCTGTGGCACCAGCATCTATAGAAAGTGCCAGCCAGGAGATTTAATCAGTACTGGAGAAGCTTCTATGTGAGCTGAGAAGTTAAGTGCCAGTGTGAATGAAAACCTAGCCCAACACTGTCTGCTTCCCTTTCCTCTTCCTAGGATACAGCCCTGATTACCACTTTCTTTCTGTCTCTGGCTTTTCTTCTTTGAACGTTGGGTTTTTCTCTAGAATTGCTTTATGAACATTTGAGATCCTTTTTTTTATTTCTCTACTATTAGTTTCTTTGAAATTATTTTTTATTTGTTTCTGGCTTTGTCCTTCTTCCCCTGCCCTGCTTTGTCTTCTCTCCCTTAGCTACAGCCTGCTTCCAGATTTTTGGGTATGTCTGTCTCACTTTTCCTCTCGGGAGCAAATCAGAAATGAAAGTCCTACATCCCTTCCCAGATGTGTCTGCTGTTTCAAAGGAGAAGCTGGGAAATTGAAGTGTCACCCTGTGTGCAGGCAATTTGACAGCTCTGCAAAACACTGTCACCTTCGAAATTCTCCTGAGGTGAGGGACACCTTCACCTTCCATTCTGGCAGCATGTGAAAAAATGATTAATAAATAAATTCCCCTTAAGATGAAGAGCTTTTAGCACCATTCCAGCAGATGAAGCGTAATAGCTCCGTTCCATCCTGTGCAGTGGGAACAGCAGCATTGTGCCCGTGATGCTGGAGCGCTGGGTAACTACCTCTTGCCATTTCTGAAACCTCAACCTGAGCAGTCTTAAAAATACCTCTGTGCAGATGAAATGAAGCTTTTGCCAATGCCTGCTGTTTTATAAAGCCGAAACTTTTATACCCTGAAACGCTGCATTAGAAAAGCAGAAATCCTTTTAAGTGCCTCCCTGTGCGTCGTCGTGGCTGGCTTTGCAGTACCTGTAACACACTGTTGTGTTTCTCCTCACACTTTGGTTTGGCTCAAACACGGTTTCATTGCTGGGTGAGTAAAACACCGTCCATTTGCTGGGGTAAAAGGAGCTCACATCAACATAGCAAAAGAGAAAAACTGTGCTACAGCTGGTAAACATCTAGCATGTTTTATAATGCTCATCTAGAGTATAATTCCTTTGGTTTGCATTTATGATGTAGTTCAATTATTGTTTTGTTCTATAACGTGGTACAAAAACATACTGGTACAAACCTTGGTGTGGTACAAAGGCTGTTGTACCTGGCAGAGCTAATTCCTGATGCCAGCTTTGATTGCATTTCAGTGGAATCTAACGGTCTCTAACTTCCAAACAGACATTATTCTGTTAAATGCACAGAGAGAGGCTCCCACTTACCGTTCCTGGAGAAAACAAGCGCTTCCTAGATCTGCTCCTGCCCAGGTGTTCCTTCCCCTGTTGCAAATCCAACTTCTCCTCTGGAGCTGCCTGTGTGAGCCCGCTGGGTCCGTGCCCCCGCGGTGCCGGGCAGGACCCGCACTCGTGCTGAGCAGGGAGGACGCTCCCGGATCTCCCCCAGTGTCCTCTGGCTGCCAGGGAGGTGCATCTCTGCCTTTTATACCTGAGCTCCCTCAGGAGTCCTGTGGGCTCCCACGCGTCAGAGAATCAATTACCCTCCTGAATTTCAGAGGCTGTGTTTGCATCCTCTTTTCGTGTGTGTGTGTGCACGGGGAGGTGGCGGGGAGGGGGTTGTGCCCGTAGCCCAGGGTCATTTGCACGCTTTGTCTTTATCCCTCAAAGAGTGAAGAGCAAATAACAGCGATAATCTGGCAGAGTGAATGACAAATTCACTTTGCAGGGTAAACTTCGCTTTTCCTCCGCAATTGCGTTTTGTCCCCTTTACTCCACAGTGAGAGTGAGTTAACCATCAGTACTTTCTCACTCTGCCTGAACAGGAGGGTTGATCTTTTTTGCTGTTTTATTTTTCTTTGATTATCAGCCTTTTTCTCCTTCTCCTTTGTTACTCACACCTGCATCAGGGGGGCAGTTCATGCTTCAGTCCCTCGCACACATCACAGCTTCACACCGAGCATACAAAGCAGCTGGAGAGCCCTGATCCATTCCTGTGCTCTGGAAAAAGGCGGGGGTCTTCCCCGGGGTGCTGCGTGCGCTGGCAGCTGGGCTCCTTCCTGGAACAAGGTTTGTGAAAGCCCCATTAAAACGAACACCTTGGTGCTGAGAAGACCAGGACAGTACAGAGGAGTTCAAAATGAAGTGCCAGCATGAGCTCCACCTGCCAGATTTTTCATACTGACTTTACAATGCCCAGAACTGGTGGGGACCCAGGCCGTGCTGTCTCAGGGCGTGCACGACTCGTTGATGGGAAGAAGTTTCAGCAGGTGAGATGACTCACGTCTGCCTGCTCCCAAATACCTTCAGCTGGCACCACACAGCATCACAGGATGGTGCAGCTGGTGTGCACATGGGTGTCAGAAGCATCCAGCGATGGTCTCACCCTGCTATTGGCTCTCATTGCTTCTTGCAAATCAGGCAGGCATCTCATCCGTGTCATCCACCGGAGACACTGGAGATGGGGATTTTTGGGCAGCACAGAGCAGGTTTTCCAAACTCCTCGTCCTGGTGCACACAGCTGCATGTGGTCCCTGCAAACTGGAAAGGGATTTTTGTTTGCTTTTTTGGAATTTGTTTGTGTTCTCTCATGTGTGAGGCTGGTTGCACTAATTTTTCAGCATGACTTATTTTTCTTCCACTGTCTTGGTGCTGCACTGGCTGAACAGATGAATCAGATCAGGTTGTTAAACCAGTCAAGAGCCAACGCTATTTCAAGGTATTATCTTATAGCCTGGTCTTGAGCTGATTCTCCATCCAGCTGGCCTTACAGAGAGCTGCATATAATACCAGGCAATATTTCTCAGATCAAGGAGAATCAGTAGATCAAGGAGAATCAGTCTATAACTGACTTGTTTGTAGCTGCCTGCTGCCCAGCTTGGGTTAGGAGGGCTGTGATCCGAGTTCATATCTCAAGTGAGCTGCTTTCACAGAAGGCTCTATAAAGCTCCATCGTCCCAGAGGTTTCGTTGTGCTGCCTGGGTTGGGTTCCTGTCATGCCCAGCCAGACCCAGCAAGCCCCACAGCAGTGGCTTTGGGTTAATTGCAGGAGGCAGCAGAAATTTCTAAAAACCCTCCATGCTCTGTTGGGTGTATCCAGCTTAGGAATTCTGCAATAGCATAGAGCAGCTTTTCTGTCCCTGGGATTTCCTGTCCCAACTTCAAACAAAACCTTCCTGTCTTCCCAGGAGCCAGAAGGGTCATTTTTGTGGCTCCTCCACCAGGCTCCACAGGCTCTCCCTCTGGCTCATTCAGCTGCTTCTGCAGTGATCCCCACTGCTGCCTGAATGAAGATGCTATGGACTGTGACAGGCTCCAGAGTTGTCTGAAGCCAGTTTTGCATCCCTCCCTGTTGGTGCTGCAGCATGTGTTTGGGCTGGCAGCTGCAGGCTCTGTTCTCATGCTCATTTTTTCAGCAGGACTGTCACACACATTGAGCTGTGCCCCCTGCACGTGCCAAGGGGGCTCTGGCTGCAGTTCTGAGCTCCCCACAGCCCCATAGCTGCCCCCAGGAATATCAGTGGCATTCAAAGTCTAAACACACTGGCTGTGTGACAACATTCCTCACAGGAACTTCACTTTAGGGTTAGTATCAATAACAACTTGGCACAACAGATGACAAACTTGATTTGCAAAGTGAACAGCTTTTTCTCTTTGGAGTATCTCTTGGTTTGTCCCCAGAACCTTCCCAGTTTCTCCCCATCTCTCCTCCCTACCACAGCAAGTGCTGTCAGCATCCACTGGCTCCCACACCAGAGGTCTGTAACACTCATTACCTCCCGCAGATCTTCATGTCAGCAAAGAGCAGTGGGTGACTCTCTGCCCTTTGAACCCCAGCCTGCACCAGTGCAAGCCTGGTGGAACCTACAGCCAGGTACAGCTGCCACGGGTGTCTTCAGCATCTGAGACTGCCGGATTTTGGAGTCACATCCAAGCAGACCTACCCTCCCCTCAGCCCTTGGGTGAAGCACGTGCCAGCTGCTCTTATTTCAGTGCTTCGCTGGCAAAGGGCACAGAGTTAGGATCCTGGAGCAATTTCCCGGGTCTCCTCTTAGCTTTACCTCTCCCAGTCTCCACACCATGCTTTAAAAAATCACGCCTGTCTATTCCAGGTGCACAATGTAACAGCTTCAGATGAGCTGAGCAGCGTGTGAAATGGCCCTGCTCACCTGGTGGGGTGGGAACTAATGACAGTCAGAAGTAACTCATCAAATGGCAAAAAACCATCCTGTGTTCTCAGCTATCAAAAGCTTTTCTGTACTTCTCCAAAATGTCACACAGGGTGGCTTCTCCAGCCTCTGCCACTTCCAAGAGAGCCCTGGGGACACAGCAGTTTCCTCTGGTTTGCTTTTACTTGACTGAGAGGTGGAGTGGTGACTAACTTGTGGCAAATGCCCTAATGGTGAATTAAACAGAATTGCCTAAGACTAAAAGTTATGGGTTTTTGCCTGGGTTTGCCATCGTAGAGGTAGGGTGGGACCCATTTTGGTTTAAGTGTCTTATCCCAAGTGGCAGGATTCAGGGACATTATAATAAATTCATAAGCATTTGATTGCAGCATTCATTACTGCTGCGTTCGCAGTAACTTTCATTTCTAAGTTCTTTGTAAAAATCCAGTCATTTCTGTGGAAGGCAAGCAAACTAAAATGAGATGGGAAAGACAAGATTTAGCCTGTGCTGCCAGTTCCTTCTAAGGAAGAAGCAACAAAACCCAAAACTTCAACCCAGCAGGTGTGGTGAGACTTGCCATTAGAAACTCATACGAGACTTGGTTTCTTCTTCTTGGAAGGATAAAGTTCTGAGACTTGGATCTTCAGATCCTCCAGACTCAGCCCTTTGAACATCAGTAGATTTCCTGAGGAGAATTTTCCCTTGAGGAATTCAAATTGCTAGGAAGCCGAATACAAACATTTATCAAAATAATCTCAAGGAAGGAGACACTCTGGATGAGAGCGCTGTTTGCACTCTGAGAATGAGTCTGAAGCAGGGATCAGATTAAAAATAGACAAAATAAATCAGAAATTCAAAGTGTGCAAGAAGTGCTGTTGGAAAGGACTGTCTCAGGGTGTTAAAAGCCTGCTTGAAAAGCCTCCTTAATCTTCAAACATTAACTATCCCTGAGCCTGGACAATAGAGCAAATGGCAGCAGCCTGTGAGATGTGCATCTGTCAGGAGGCCCGATGGGCTCTGCAGGCAGGATCCATTTATAGAGCCTGTACCTGTCTGGCTCTGTTTATTTCTTAGCAGAGCTCTGGAGCATTTCAGCATTGCCCAAGTGAACTGCCAAGAGTTTCAGCCAGGCATCAGCACGTTACACTCAGCTGTATGTTCGAGAGTTACTGACTCTTGAATTTCTGGCTCTCTAAATACCATCTCCTTCCTCCTCCAGCCCTGGCAGACAGAGCTGAGATGCCAGCAGTGAATGTCAGTAATCAAGGAGCTCATCTTTGGTCTTACCACTCTCATTTCAGTTTGGAAAGGAGCCTTGGCTAGAAGGTTACACAGCACACTGCAGCCAGAATCAGTGAACAGGGAGAGGCAGCTTCAATCCCTTGAAAAGCCTCTGATAAAAACCAGAGTATGAGTGAGATGTTACTGGCATCAAGAAAATAAAATGTGGTTTATGGAGAGGGAATGAGGAAGGCTCTGTTTCCAGTAAGGGATGAGAAATCAGAGCAGTTGTGAGTAATTTTTTTCCTGGCTGAATATGAATGGGCAACCTGAGGATGACAAGACCTTGGAGCACAAGGATCACACCTACAGTGAGTGGTAATAAAGAGGCCTCACTGCAAAGACATGCAGGAAATACCACAATGCAAACCAAAGAAGAAATGTAGAAAGGACTAAAAAAGTCAAGTATTATTTGGATTTGGAGAAAAACTTCTTGCCTGATCATTGTCCCTACCTAGTGTGCTGACAAAATTGCCATGTCAATTTTAGCTTTGAAACCCACTTGCATCTGGTAGGCTTTGGAAAAATCTTCCCCATTTTTTAATAAACAGCTTCCTTTTTTCATCACCTCACGGTGAGGTGAAAGGAGGGGGTCAGTGCGATGCTGGTGGAAGGTGGGGAGCCACAGTGGGCTGATGGCACCACCTGCTTGTGGCTCCCGGGCTGGGGCACTCCTGACCTGGCCTGGAGGGTTTGGTGGCCTTGGGGTGGAACAGAGGAGGAGAGAAGGGGCAGGAGCTGCCTAAAAGCCGCACAGTTCACCTGCCCAATTCTGCTTGGAGTGAGTGGTGCCCTTTCTGTTGGGGAGAGAGAAAAAGGAATAAAATATACAGTAATGAGTGTCTCCTCCCCTGTGCCTGGAAACTCCATCTGTGAGGGCTGAAGCCTGTGAGAAGCTGTGTGGGCAGCAGCACCAGCACGTTCAGTGTACTGGGAGTACTGGGAAGAATTTAATCTGTCTATTAATCCATTCTGATAAGATCCCTCCTGACATTTTCAAGAATTATTTCTTCCTCCTCAATGTTTTTTTCATCCTAAACATTCAGTGTTTGGGAGCTAAGAAGGTGAAAGGGCAGAATTTACTGCTTTCCTGAGCTCTGGCATTATCCCTTAGCCACTCACGAGGGGCAGGGAAAGCTCTGTTTAAGTGTAATTTTTCTCTCAAGATTTTTATGCTGGAAGAGTTTCTGTGTATAAGTGTCTCTGGCTTCTGCCACTCTTTCAGCAGTGTCCTCCAGTTGTCTGTAAAGCCTTCTGCAGTAAAAACACATGAAAGATTTCTAATCCAGTTGCTGAAAATCTTTGAAATTGTTATCATTAATATCCACTTAATTCAAATGCTTGGTAACAGCCTAGAAAATCCTTTTATTCCAAATGCCATGCCTTACTTCTTCAGTAGATAAGTAATTGATTAGGTTTTCCCCCGAGTATTTAGGCTCTCTGGTAATAAAGCTCTGCAGCAAAACCAACCTGGCACTTCTGATAGTTTAGGGTTTGGAAAAGGGCGAAACAAATCAGGTTCTTTAAATACCACAAACGATCAAAACAGAGCCCAAGCCATTTTTCCCTTTGTAGTTCATCTTATTGAGACATCTCCAGTTCAGAGCTGGAAACTGGACGGGACATTAAAAATAAAGTCCCTGTCAAGAGCAAAGCCAGAAGCAAATCTTAATTGTTGCTGCCGGAGTACGTCAAGGGAGCAGATGAAAACCTTGTGGATAAAGAGAAACCCACCAGGCCTGAAAGGCCACTTAATTGATGGTGGAATTAAAACACTCACAGGGATTTAGGGTGTGAGTACATGAACCCTAACATGTAAAGGCCTGGGGTGCTTCTGCCATGGGCACCCAGCCAGGTTGAGAGGACACAGCCTTAAGCTGCACCAGGGGAGGGTTAGGCTGGACGTTAGGAGGAATTTCTTCATGGAAAGGGTGATGAGACGTTGGAATGGACTACCCAGGGATATGGTGGAGTCACCATCCCTAGAGGCGTTGAGGAAAGACTGGATATGGCACTTAGTGCTCTGGTCTGGTTGATATGGTGGTGTTGGGTCCTAGGTTGGACTCCGAGGTCTTTTCCAGCCTCACTGATTCAATGATTCTGTGACCCACCGGGGGGTTGGCACCCACAGGCTCCACCGCCCACAGTGTGTCAAGCTGAGCAGCCCCAGGGGTTTTCTGGGAGGAACGTGGCAGTGGAGCTCCCAACCCCTCCACTCCCCCACGTCTCCCAGGCCCCGGACCGCCCTGAGGCCACCCTTAGCGATGCAGTGCCACAGTGGGCTCTGGGGGTGGTTGCTGGGGGTGGTTGCAGGGGCAGTTGCCAGGGATGGTTGCCAGGGGCGGTTGCCGGGGATGGTTCCCGGGGCGGTTGCTAGGGATGGTTACTGGGGCGGTTGCCAGGGGCGGTTGCCAGGGACGGGTCCCAGGACGGTTGCTAGGAGCGGTTGCTAGGGGTGGTTGCCAGGGGCGGGTGCCAGGGGCGGTTGGCAGGGACGGGTCCCGGGGCGGTTGCTAGGAGCGGTTGCCAGGAGCGGCTGCCAGGGGCGGTTGGCAGGGACGGGTCCCGGGGCGGTTGCTAGGAGCGGTTGCCAGGAGCGGCTGCCAGGGGCGGTTGGCAGGGACGGGTCCCGGGGCGGTTGCTAGGAGCGGTTGCCAGGAGCGGCTGCCAGGGGCGGTTGGCAGGGACGGGTCCCGGGGCGGTTGCTAGGAGCGGTTGCCAGGAGCGGCTGCCAGGGGCGGTTGGCAGGGACGGGTCCCGGGGCGGTTGCTAGGAGCGGTTGCCAGGAGCGGCTGCCAGGGGCGGTTGGCAGGGACGGGTCCCGGGGCGGTTGCTAGGAGCGGTTGCCAGGAGCGGCTGCCAGGGGCGGTTGGCAGGGACGGGTCCCGGGGCGGTTGCTAGGAGCGGTTGCCAGGAGCGGCTGCCAGGGGCGGTTGGCAGGGACGGGTCCCGGGGCGGTTGCTAGGAGCGGTTGCCAGGAGCGGCTGCCAGGGGCGGTTGGCAGGGACGGGTCCCGGGGCGGTTGCTAGGAGCGGTTGCCAGGAGCGGCTGCCAGGGGCGGTTGGCAGGGACGGGTCCCGGGGCGGTTGCTAGGAGCGGTTGCCAGGAGCGGCTGCCAGGGGCGGTTGGCAGGGACGGGTCCCGGGGCGGTTGCTAGGAGCGGTTGCCAGGAGCGGCTGCCAGGGGCGGTTGGCAGGGACGGGTCCCGGGGCGGTTGCTAGGAGCGGTTGCCAGGAGCGGCTGCCAGGGGCGGTTGGCAGGGACGGGTCCCGGGGCGGTTGCTAGGAGCGGTTGCCAGGAGCGGGTGCTAGGGGCGGTTGCGAGGAGCGGTTGCTAGGGGCGGTTGCCAGGAGCAGTCGGTTGCCAGGGAAGAGGCCGGAAGCGCTTCCAGCGGGCGGGAAGCAGTTCCGGGGCGGCGCGGGCCGGAGGAGCGGCGCGGGCGGTGAGCGGGGCCGTGCGGGGTTCTGCGGGCCAGGGGCGCTGGCGAGGGGCGGCGGCGGCTTCAGCATCGCCCCGGGAGGCGAGTGCAGAGCCGGGGGGGCTCGCTGGTCCTGCCGAGGCCGGGCGGCACCGCGGGGGCCAGCCCGGGAGGGATGGAGGGAGGAGGACGCCGGTGTCCCCGCCCTGGGGCTGCACAGCTGCTTCTCCCACAGCCCGGGCACGGCTGGCCAGCCCGCGGCCCCGTGTCCCACAGCTGGGCTCCTCGGCCGCGCTGATGGCCGTGCATGAGCGGTCCGGGTAGCAGTTCCCAGTAGAAATTGCTCAGGCTCCATCCCCACACCTGCTAAGCCATGTAGAAATTCCAACTTGAGCTTTTTTGCCTCGTGCATTGACGGAATGTTTCACTGTGCTTTATTTCCACCCCAGAAAGATGCTAATATGTATTACTTAAGCTGTTCCCATGGCTGTGTCCTGTGCTAATTGTTTATTTAGTGCCAGGTGTTGAAAATGTCAGCTGGGAAACGCAGCACAGCAAGAAGAAAGCTTTGAGTCTCTCCTGGCTGGTGCATGGTCCTGATCCTGGGAATACGGTGGTTGTTTCTCACAGAGCCTGGTCCTGTGCTGTGGGGAACAGCCACATCCTCTGTGGTGCTGTCACTGAGCAAAGCAGGAGCTTTGCAGCCCCGAGGAGCCCCTGGCTGGTTCTGTGGGGAGAGGAGGGAGCTTCCCACTGCTCCAGCTCATTCACTGGGTATCAGACCACATGAATGAGCTGGAGGGGTCCAGGGCAGCTTCCTCTCGGGGTCTGGCGTAGGACTATTTATTGATCTTTAAATGCAGTTTAAGAAGAAACTGCTTTAAGCGTGGCCGTGGTGAGGTGGACTGAGGAAAAAGGCAGTTGACAGCCTGTGGAGGAGAAGAGATGTTATCCGAGGAACAGATGATGAAACTGTGCCTGGGTACAGGGAGGAAGGCTCCATCACCCAGGGACCTGTTGGCTTAGGTGCGAGGCAGAGGCTTTGGGCATTGTGTGAACCACTGGAGTTTTGTAAAACGGATGAATTTTGCTGTGAGTTTGGCTCCACTGATGGCAGGAAAATCAATGGTCCGAGTGTGGGTTGCCTGTGCAAGCGAGGACACTGCTGTAATTAGTTGGAGCACAATGCCAGGTCTTCCCTGACCATATTTCAGGGCATACTGCTTCAAGTGGTGGTGGCATTTGCTTCAAATTGGTGGTGCCAGCCCGCAGGAGAGCTCTTGGTGCTGGTCATGTCACCTGGATTTGTTAGAGAAGTACTAATGCCCTCTAGGGAGGTGAGCTAGAAAAGAGGAAAGGAGAGCTGTAGAAGATGAGGACAGAGATTTTTTGTTTTCATTGTATCCGTTTCCTTTTCTTGTTTATCTCTGTGTGTTGTGTTCCAGGTGTGTGAATCGGGATTAGCAGTAGGAGCTTGCCCTGAGAAAACTCCAGGTGAGGAATGAAGGAACATCCCTTCCTGCTGCGTTTGAGGACAGGGACGGGCAATAATAATGTTTTCAAAAGATATCCAGATGAGATAAATGCAACTCAGAGGTGATTTTGTTTCTTGCTTAGGAACTGCTGCCTTAGTGGGTTGGGAGAGGGGGTGTTTTAAAAGGCAAAAGCAGTTGGGATGGGCCACATGCATGCAGGCTTTGTTCACAGCATTGTGCAGCCTTAGGGACTGGCTGAGCCTGCGTAGGCCAACGTGTGCTCCGGCTTCGTGTGCAGGTCCCACACAGCCCTTGCTGGCTGAGTTTTAATCAGCATTTGAAACGTTTTCTTTCACTGAAGTACAGACCTGGACAGGACCTCGAGAGGTCACCTATTCTTATCTCCTGGTTCAAAGGCAGTGTTATATATACCCACACCCCATCCCAGGCCAGTGCTTATCTGATCTGCTCTTCTGAACCGCCAGCAGAAGGGACTGCACAGTCTCTCTATTCCAGTGGCTGGCAGTCTGTGCAGTTGGAGATGTTTTCCTGTCTTGAAATTCAAAATAACATTCTGTACTTCAGCTGAATGCAAACGAAATAATTATTTTTTTGTAATTTATATACCTCTCCTTTTAGTATGTCACCAAGTGATATTTGCCTCTTATATGCAACGGCATTGAGTTGTTGATTCTTGAATTTGTCAGCTACAGGTTTGCTGGAATTATATGACAAGTTTACCATCCTTCTGGACTGGGTCACATCTGCAGATTGTAACAATCTCCTCCCAGCCTGAGAAATGCAGAGCCTGCTTTGGAGATAATTTCTAGGAGGCAGACTCAGCACACAAACTGAGCTCACAGCCAAGCTTTGTAACTATGGGTGAGCAGTGCTGATCCAGGGAATGCACACTGGGATCATCCAGGTCAGGAAAACCGAGTGGGGCAGTAATCACAGCTGAGTGTGATGGCATCTCAGACTAATTGGATTTCCCTTTGGGGACTTCCTGAGGCATACTCCAGCAATTCTGGCAGGAGAGTTCTCCCTCGTTGTAAAAAGCCATTAGTCATTCATAGAATGAATTGACAACTCCATTAGCAAAAGATAAAGGGAGGAAGGAAGGATGGTCTCATGGCTGAGAAGCTTGGGACCCAGGAGATCAATATTTAACTCTGCCACAAACTACCTGTGTGACTGTTTTTAAGTTATATGGGGCCTAGTGTAACCAGCCACTAAAGCCACACTTAAATTTATACACATAACTCGTTCCTCTGCCTTCAACAGCTCTGCTTCTGTGTGGTTTAAGTAGTTGGGTTTGTACAGCATCTAAAACAGCAAGGCTGTGACCACATAGACAATATAAGTAAAAATAAATAATAATCACCTTGCATGTGTGATCAACCTCAGGAAGAAATGTATTCTTGCTTATTAAGCCTTTCCCTTATTGTTTCATGAACATGGTTCACCCACAAATAACCAGCAGCTGAGGACTGTTTTTGTAGGCAGGTGACAAAAGACAAACATCCAAATTAAACACAGCTTTCATTTTCCTTTTTGTTGTTGCTCCTGTAGATCAAGAGTATCTTCGAAACTCCGTGAGGGAGTCTGTCATTTTTGGATAACAGAAAGCAAATGCCAGAAAGGATGATGCAAAACATTGCTCTGTATTTCCCCCCTTGCAGTAACCAGTCTTCTTGAGAGCAGGAGAGGAGAAAGGTGCCCTGACAATGGCTGCAGAGTTGGATTTCTCCCCACCCGAAATCCCTGAGCCCACGTTCATGGAGAATGTGCTACGCTACGGACTCTTCTTTGGGGCCATTTTCCAGCTCATCTGTGTGCTCGCCATAATCCTGCCCGTGTCCAAGTCCCACAAGACAGTAAGTAGTGCTCTTTAATATTGATACAGATGGGCAGAGTCAGAGAAGACAGGATGGGAGGGAATGTTGAGTAGCTAATGGAGACACAGCTGCCCCTGGGATTGATGACAGTTTCATTGTTCGTTCTCTTTCCTTCCCTCTGGCTTTCCCACCTCCAGTTTTTGTCTTGTGATTTACCACCAGATAGGAAAGTCAGGAACAAATATCTGAACCAAGGTTTCTCTTAATATCAGTGAAAAAAGCAACCTGAAGCACTGCCAAGGTGCTAAATGCATGTGCAGTTCCTGGCTGCGAGAGAAGGCTTTGTCCCCAACCCACATTGTCATCCTGCTGCTGATTTGCTTCATTAATTGCCAGGCAGGGCATCCCCTTTGCAGGACCTGACTTTCAGAAAATGACTCTGGGCTCTAGTTTGTGTGTGATTTTTAGAAGCAAGATGCAGGTGAAATTTCTACTGTAATCTGAAGGTGAGGAAAGCAGTTTTCAGGACTGACATCCCGTCCAGTGCCAGAGGGTCCTTTGATGCAGTTGGCACAGGAGAAGGTGAAAGGGAAAGGTTGAGGTGAGCTGTTCCTCTAGACTGAGGGATATCCTGCATCTCCCTGGCTTTTCTCATGAAAGAGAAAAATGTCCTTGTTACTGGGGACAGGTATTTCAGTGCTAGTGATCAGGCTGCAGGTTAGGTGCTTTGATCCAGATGTTGTCTGAAGGCATATGGTGTATTTTCAGTAACAGCTCAGCATGGGGAGTCTTGTTTTCAGACTCTTTATTGCCATTTTTGCTCCCTCCTGTGCAGGGGAAGCATGGAAATTTTCAGCCTATTGGGGGAAGGGAGTGCCTCAGATGAGGTACAGAGTGAAGGATTAAAGTTCATGACCCAATTTTTCCACCTTTAACTGCTGGTGTTGATGTGATGCTGTCCTGGGAACGATGCTTGAATCTGGATAGGATATTTAGGAACTTTGCTGTCTTGGAGCCTCAGACTTTGAAGTCTACCTTGGTTTGGACATTAGAAGGCAGCAGTGTTCACGTTATGGCAGCAGCACTCTGCATCCCTGAGTAATAACCATGTCCCTGGAGCCTGCCAGCTCCCTGTGCACTGATCACAGCCTTTGGAAAGCCAGCCAAGTCTCCTTCCTTGGAAAGCCACACAGATGTGAGATGTTATAGCCCAGTAACTTGAGAGACGTTTGAACCGAGCTCTTTGATTAAAAGGGTTCTGTCAGATGCTGCCTCCCCCTCCATTATCTGGAGCACTGGCTTGGAAGCTCGAAACTCGCACGTCTTGCTCAGCCATTTTTTGTGTGTCCTTTTCCAGTTGGCACACTCAGGCTGAGAGAACCCAAGATGCTAAAGCAATATTTATACTCAAATGCATTTAATGAAAGGAGGCAATCTGCATGTGTGTGCTTTCTCAGAGGAGACTGGCGCTGTTCCCTTGTGTTTTCACAAGATAACTAGACTTTATTTCCCATGGCTGCAATATTATCTCTCATCTTCTCTGAAGGAAACAAGCATCACATCTCAGTATTTTGTTAGTCCAGGTGAAGAAAGCTTTGCCTGCAATTCCCTCCCTGGATTTTAGGCTTGGTTTAGAGGCTGTGAACTTTATATTCTTCCTGTTGCTTTGGGGAACGTTTTTTTGTCTTGCACATGATAGTGATTAATGTTTAGTAGAAATGCCTGCTGACTGTTTCCATGCACCCTGGTGATTATATGTTATCTTTTCCTAATTCAAATAGGTTTCGTTTAGTGTTGATTTTCTTCTTGCCTTCAAAGTTTTTCTTCTCCAAAGCCTGTTTTAGATACTTAAGCTTTTAATGGCATCTCTGGTAACAAGCTGTTCCTGTGCAGAAACTCACACTCATCAAAAAGCACTTGCAGAAGGAGCAGAGATGCTGCTGCTCGAGTCTCATTAAATGTGGCCTCGGTTTGACATCAGTGTGTTCCAACGGAGATACCCAGCACTTGTTCCCTCGGGGTTGAACTCAAATCCCCAAAGCAACCTGTCAGTAAATGGTAGAAAAATAGTTACTGTTTCTTAATTGATTCTTGTAGGACTCGGACAGTTTTGAGCCCAAGAATTCAGAGACGGTGAAGAAGCCAAAGGCAACTGCTCCACAGATAAGCAAGAAACCCAAGAAGGAAACCAAAAAGAAACGATAGAGGTGTGACTGAGCCTCCAAAGACCAAATGACCACCTATAATCATGCTTCCTCAGAGACAACATCAAGGGCAACTAACTCTGTTAATGGTTTTCTGGCATTGCCATCTTTTACTTTTCAGGGGCAAGGGACAAGGATCTTCGAAGAGTGGAAGGGTTGGGGTTCTGCCATGGATTTCTTACAAGCAAAGAGAACTTCACATATCCAGGACTTCATTTGACACGATTAATTTGTCAGTCACCATTAAAGTGACTTCCTCCTGTTCTGATGGGTCGAGAGGGCTGTGGTCCTGGCTCCTCCATGCTGGCTGGGATTTGTAGTAAAGTCCCTGTGGAAAGTGGAGCATGGGTTTGCTACTTTGGATACCGGTTTGTGTTGTGTTTTTTGAAGGCAGGGGGATCAAATGGATCAAGAATACCACGCTACACAGCTTTGTATTCATCTCTGTTGTCATCTAGTCTGAAATACATGGCTGCATTTTATGGCTTAATCATAATGCCTTTGTCATATTCTTTAATTCTTTAGGTAATAACTCACCAGATTCCAGACTACTGGAGATGAAAGCTTTCATTTCCCCAGCGTCACTGCCTCTTGCTCCCCACCCATGCACTCTTCCTTTCTATTCCCACCTTTGAAAGCAGGTCCATTGCAGGGAACTGAGGCTGTGGTGGATGTGAGGATGACTACAAGAATCAGGAAACAATTTGGCTCTGGAAGGTGCAGAATTTAATGCCTGTGCTAGTGGAGTTGTTCTTGGGAAGACCAGGCACTGCGTGCTGGAGAAGAGCTGCTGAGGTGGGAGCGTGGGAATGCTGCACTGGTGGTGCATCAGCCAGCGCTGCCTTGCTGTGCCGTGGATAAACCCTCCTGCCAGCTGCCTGATCCCTGACCATGGGCCCTCTTTCAACACAGCTGGGCTTCACTGCATTTGCAAATTCCCTCCCAGCCTTCCTTGCCACAGTCTGCTCCATCTCCTCTGGCTGAATTCCTCCTGAGGTAAATACGTTCTCAGCCTGAGGAGATGTGGTATTTTGAGATCCAAGGGGTGGCAGGCCGGCTGTGTACCAGGGCTGCATGGCAGGAGACACAGACACCGTGTTCCTTCAGGCTCCGGCTCTCCAGGCCCGGGGACAATCCAGTATTGGATTTGAATATGGCTAGACAGGACTGGAAGGAGATAGGTGGTGACGTAGCCACGGAGTCTCTGCAGGGCAGCTCGAGCTTCCTGATGCCAGCTCACATCTTGGTTTGTTTGATCAGGAATGAGTCAATGGGAGGAGAACCTGCTCTCTGAGGCGCACCCAGGGTTCAGAGCGGCTTTGAAGGAAGGGTTCTCCCTGGCAGGGCTGCAAGTCTGTGATCTCTTTGCAT
This sequence comes from Oriolus oriolus, assembly GCA_013400235.1. Classification (NCBI taxonomy): domain Eukaryota; kingdom Metazoa; phylum Chordata; class Aves; order Passeriformes; family Corvidae; genus Oriolus; species Oriolus oriolus. The sequence goes on along the minus strand of VXBT01009351.1, from coordinate 1,290,227 downwards.
ACACAGACTCCCATCCTCGAGTCACAAATGCCTGGTGAGCCCAGGTGTGTGTTCTTTAACAGGAGGTGAACAGCACCTTTACAGAACATCAGTGCTGAGAACAGCCGCGTCCTCTGCTCACTCCTGCCTTTGGTGGGGGTCACAGGTGGATCCCAAAACCAGTGTGGCTTCCCTGGTCCAGGCTCTCTGCTTCCCTTAGCCAGAATGCTGACACTAAGTTGTACTTGTTAAAATCCAGCTTGGAGTTCTGCTTTAAATTCTGCTTTTTTAAAGAAAAATTTTTTGAGCTACATGAAGGCAGTAGCAGGAGGACAGAACAAAGCATGGGAGACCCAAGCACTCTAAAGTTGCTTTAAGTTCTTCAGTACAAAGAAATACTGCAAAAAGTTCCCACGCAAGTAACAAAGAACAGTGTTGTGCCATGAGTTTCCATGCTGGACCTGTGCTCTGTCTCTGATCTGCAGGGCAAAGAAAATCCCTGAGTAGGAACTGCAGATCGCTCTTTCCACTTTAATACATGAGGATGGTTTTATGTAAATTCCAGCTTTGTGCAGGTTACCTAAAGCAGGGGTTTAATGCTTTAGTGGAATCACAGGACGCACGTTTTCCAAAATACAGAGTCACTTCTACAGCTCAGAACCAGTTAGCTGTGGGCACTGTGTGGCTGTTGCCTGAAATAGCAGCTACTGCATCAGTGTCTACATCCAGCTATTTGCAGGCTGGCTCACTCATTGCTCAGTAGAAATCATGGATGGTGGGGTTTGGTTTTGTTGGGGGGAAGAGGGATGAAGATGAATTCCCCAGTCTGTTCCTGACAGCTTTATATCTATTTGAATGCTCTTGTTTGCTGAACTTAGAGTATGTAGAGATTACCAATAACCCATGTATTTTAGTTTATCTTGAAATGTGTAATAAATGCCATCAGAGTCTTTGTTTAAAAAGAAATCCATGATTAAAGTTGTGCTGCCTGTTCCCTCACATTCACTGTGAAAGCTGCCAAAACTCCCAGACTATAGGAACACAGGGTCATAAATAACCTATTCATTAAAATGATCCATTAAGGGAAATCCTTTCAGATCCTTTAATCTGCGAGAAATTGGTTAGTTAATACTGTCAGGCATGTGTGCATCTGTATCTGTGTTTGACTTGGAAGTAGCAAACTATCTCCCAACACAGCTTCACCTTCCTGGAAGGAAGGAGGAAACCATCCAGTGACTAAATCAATTTGCCCCCCATGAGAGGTTTTTGGCTCCAAGAGCCCCCGTGAAGGTGGCTATAATAAAGGCATCATTTATTAATAATGCGAGCAGGGGATTAGATGGGGATTCAGTAGGCTGCTGGTAGGGATTTTCAGGAGCTCCTCAGTGTGCAGCTGGAGCTCAGGTTTGCTTGGCTGGAGCGTGGGGCTGTCTGGTGGCTCTTCTTGGCTGCAGCGAGACCAATGTGGTGGCCAAGCTCTGGCAAGTGTATGTTGGGTCTTGGTAGCCAAGCTCTGGCAAGTGTCTGCTGGTTCTCTCACCAGAACTCCAAAACAGAGAGAAGGACTAGTGTGGTGACTCCTTTAATTCCCAAGCGCTTTTCTCCAGGCTGTTTCATAATTAACATCCCAAAGGGAGCTGAAGACCTCATTAAGTCAATTTTATTGAAGGGGAGGTTTTCCAAGGTCTGTCTCCAGGTACCTGCCAGTAGGCAGCGCCTCTGCAGCCACACCTTGCTCTGCCACCCAAAGCCAGGAGCTGGCTGAGGGCTGGATTTCCTCTGCCAGTGTGTGTCACGGAGTTCCTATCCCTCAGCAGGACATGCCTCAGCTCTGAAGAAACATGGCTGGGAGTTGGGAGTTCTTTCCTCTGTTTTGATCACATTCAAGCAGCTCTGCCTCTCTGGCCACGCTCATCTCCAGAGCTGTGGCCATGGCTGTCCCCCGGAGCTGTCCTGCACTCACAATGCATCCTTGTGCTCCCCCAGTGCCAGCAGCACAATCCCTTGAGACGGGCTAATAAGCAGCTCGTGACTGGAGTTCCAGTTCACATAGTTCAATTAAATCCCTGTTAATCTTGTTCAGACCTAATTTACTTTCATTCTCATACACACGCCTCTCTCTGCTTCAGAGAAATTCTGGTGAGGTTCCCTGCCGACAGGACTGGAGAGCCCGAGGCCCCATCAGGCACTGATGTTTGCAGAGCAGCCCCCTTGTCGAGTCAATAAACTCAGATTATTTCCCAGCCTGTCATGAAGAATGAAAATACTCCTTCAGTGCCTGGGTTTAGGGAGGGTCAGGCTATCTGGCAGTGCTTGAGGAGGCAATAAGGAAGCTGTGGGAAAGGAGGAGCTGCCCAGTATCTCTGTTTGCCAGGGCACTGCTCAACCATTCTGCTGTGTGTGTGTGTGTGTGTGTGAATTTTTGGACAGCTGGGGTGCTGGACTTCTCTTCTGGGAGCATCTCTTCCACACTGATACTTCTTTCAGGCAGAAGTTGTGTTGTTCACAGCCTGTGGCCTGCAGGGATTGAGATGACTGTATTGATTTAGTTGTTTGTTTATTAATCTCATGAGGCATCAGTGACTGCAGTGAGAAAATGGGATGATGAATGGAGAGTGCTGGAGCATTGCTCTGTGTTTGATGATTAGCTTGATTGCTGGCCTTGGCACTGGGAAGGGGTCTTACCCTCCTCTTCCTCATGCAGCCATGAGGGATGATTTGTTTGGGAAGCATTCCCTTTTTTCCTGGCCACAGACGTGGGCTGTAATCAGTGTTTGCATTCCTCCTCCATCTGACAGTCACTGTAGGTCCAAGGTCCAGCTCTTCTCTGGCAGTTTGTGGCTTTTTAAGCTGTGGTTTGTGGGGGTGTTTTCTGGCTTTTGGTACCCAGGCCACTGTGCAGCAGCTGCTCCAAGGGTCTCTTGCTTGGGGCTGGCAATTGCAGGGCAATGAAATCGGCTTCCTGCCTCTCCCTTGAAATTCAGCTGATTTTCCCATTCCATGATGATTCTTCCCAATTTGTGGCTTTTCTGTCACCATAAATCACTCCCATGACCGCTCTTGTTGCTTCCAGCCCGTAGACTCAGGTCCACTGCAGTTGTTCTGTCCTTGCAGACACATTTTACCTGCCAGTGACAGTGGACATTACCTGCTGTTATCAAGGACTGATATGAAGGAGCAGGTGGAGGAGCATCCAGGATGGAGAAAGGTGTCCCTTTGTAATCTTTGGTGATGATTTTTTTAGCCAGCAGATGTAACAGCTGGGGAAGGAATTTTCCCTGCCTTGGGAGTCCCGGGTACACCCAGACAGCTGTGCCAAGCACATCATCCCTCTAAGCCATGAGGAGCCAAACCCATCACACACCACGCTTCCAAGCTCGTGGTGAGTGAGTGCCATGGTGCTGCGGGAGCCACATCACCGGCTCAGATCCTGCTCCTCACCAGCACACCCAGGATTTGTCCTGTGCAATCCCAAACCTCTCGCAGTGCTCACTTCCCTCCTCACAGCTTCCCTGGTTTCATTTACTGCCTGGGGGCCCCGGTGTGGCTTTGATGCCACTGGCACCCTGCTTGCCATCTCTGGGAAACCACAGTCCAGGTGAGGACTGAGCGATGCAGAGCAGGGGGTGGGAGCACAGAGGCTGACGGGCTCCTCCATGGTTTCAGTCCAGCCTTTCTGGCTGGTGGGTACAAGGAAAACCTGCTTTGGGTCACATCTGCTCTGCTTTTTAAAAACATCTGTTGCCTGGTTAATGTCTCTCATTGTACGAGAGGAGCTCAGCTCCCAAACGGGGGAGCTGTGGGTGGAAGGGTTGAAGGGCTCTCACTTCTCCCTATCTCCAGCTCCAGGCAAGGAGCTGTGTCCTTAGCACCGTGCTCTACTGGAAGTCCTATTTGCACAGCATTCCTTTTTTCTGAAACCTGCACTCTGGACATCTCCATGTTTCTTGCCAGAGGCTGTCCCAGCCTCTGAGCTGCCAGCGCTGTGTCGAGTTCAGCCAGTCCCAGTGCATGGACTGGGGCCATGGAAGGCATCAGCAATGGCCTGAGACGTCTCATATCTTGCCCAAACTACAGCCCAGGTGTCCCTGGCTCCAAGGCTTGTTCCTGCTGCCTTCCCTTTGGCTGCTGCTTCTGCAAAGGCCATCCCAAGCTTATAAATTCACCTTGCCATGAGCCAAAGTCCAGAGTACGACAGGCACTGTCAAGCTCTTGCAGGCAAAGCCGCTCCCTGGGCTCCAGGAATCAGCTCCAGACGTTTCCTGCTGTTATTTGTGCCTCAGCTCTGGCAGCGCAGGCAGGGGCCGTGCTGGAGCTGTGCTGCTGGTGTGGAGCTTGTGGGGTCACGTCGCCCTGGCTCCCCGAAGGCAGCTCTGTCCATCGCTGGGTGTCCCACGCCGTAGCCGCAGGGCCGGACTGTGGCTGCTGGGCTCTGTGCAGGAGAGGGTCCTCATGGCTGTGGTTCCCAAGGAGCAGCTGCTGGTGGTGCTGTGGTGGCTCGTGTGGTGGCTGAAGCAGATGTCCCCCAGTGTCAGGCCTGGGCAGGAGGAGCAGGTTTTGAGAGAAGCTTCGAGCAGCTCTCGTCCCTACCTCCCCCCCTCACTCAACTTGTTTTAAACTGAGCTCCCATCCAAACATCATATGGTTTAAGTTTTTCAGATTCAGAGTTTGGCCTCCCTCGCCCATCCCTCGCTCAAAGGACCAGGACTGGATGATTAAGGGGAAACACCCTCGTGTCTGCTCTGGCTCTGCTTGCTCAGGCTGCAGGCGGGCCAGCAAGCAGCTGGGTGCTGGCAGGGAGGGAACGTCAGAGCCCTGGGGCAGGGTCTCCTGGATGTGGCCACCAGAGCTCTGCACCAGTCAGCCATCCTCTACTGCTCTGCTGCCAAAGCGAGCCAGAAGCAGGGCTATAAATCTCATCTGGATGAGCTTCCTCGGGTTTTTCTGAAGCGCTCTTTTCTATGGATACTAAGACTGTCCAAAAAGCAGAATTTCCGTGCTGGGAGATGCCAATATCTTGTGTGTGGCTTTCATGCTGAGCTGAGGCAAGAAGCAAAATGTGTCAGATTTTTGACCAAATCAGCTATTCCAAGATATTTAATTCAGATTGTATCAAAGCATATTTTATCAGTCAGAAACCTGACAGGAAATGTTGTGCCTTTATTGACCATGCAGATAATTTCAGCCCACAGCTGCTGAACTCAGTGCCTCCTTATTAAATATTTGCATGTCACCGAGTCAGTGGTTTCCCCGCAGTCCTTTCCCCCAGGGAATTTTGCAATGACACTTCCTGGCTGGGGCTAAGGGCCCCTTTTGCACAGCAGATTGTCACCACACTGAGGGACACAACAGGTCCTGAGCCCTCCTGGTAATTTCTTCTCAGCTGCCCCTTTTTATCCTATAACCTGCAGGATGCTGGCAACTGCTGCTCAGCTCCTGCAGCCCTGATGCTCAGTGCGGGAGAGAATGGCCAGAATGAGCATTTCTAGCATGAAATATTGCCAAATGGCTCATGCTGCAGGGGTTATTCTGGTCAATCCCCCTTGGTAAATCAGCTCCTGAGCTTGAAACTGCAGCTTCCCTAACGGGGCTGATGGTGCTGATCATTTCCCATCTCACACTCACTGTTTGCAGGGCTGTACAGCTCAATGATTGTAAAATCTCAGGGCAAGAGCCGTGGCTGCCTCTCTCTCTCTGTCCAGCATCTCAAACACAACCATTATATTATTAATAGTAATAATTCCTGCAACTATATTTGGAATTTGCAGTGAACAAAGTGCAGCCTCACGAACAGAATCCAATAGACAAAACTTATTCATGCGTGCCAAGGGGGTGCTTAAAAATAAAGCTGGCTGGAGATGAATAGATGTTTTGTTGTAAATCCACTTTACTTTGGGGAGATCGGGGCTCAGAGCAAATACTGGACCCAACAAGCACCCTCTTACCTTGCAGGAGGATTTCGGGAGCCCTGTGGAGCGGTTTGATCTGCACACCTGGAGGGGGAAGGAGCCACGTACTTACTTACTTACTCATGAGCATGACAGCATCTGCCCACAGTAACTCTCATTCTTCTTGTTCCTGATGAAACTTGTGTAAAGGTCAGCAAGAAAACACAGAAATACCTGAGCATGTCTTCATTTCTTTTTAAAGTATCATTTCAAGACGTCCTGTAATAACCGAGCTGCTGGAAATACTCAGTGCTACTTTTGCTCAAATCGAAAGTACCTGGTTTTCAGTTTCTGTAACCCTCTTCCTCTCTCTGGGGCGGGTTTTATCAGCGCTATTTAAAAGTGAAGAATCATATCAAGAAAATAAGTTTCGGACAAGAGACTGAAATCCCCGGTTGGATTAAAAAAGAAATAATTGTGCATTAGACTGCTTAAAGATAAATATTTGGAGTGAGGCAGGAGGCAAAGGGAAGTGGGTGCCCAAGGGGTGTCTGTCAGGCTCAGGACCTCATGTCTGAGCCAGGAGTGTCCTGAGGTGTGCTGAGTTGCTTAAATGGTCTTAAATCGCAGTATCACCAGCACTGCATGTTTAATGTCAGTCCTGTGAGGGCACATTCCAGCATCTGAGCCCAAAAGATAAGAGTCTGGGTTTAGAGAGTGTCTGTTTGTAATTTTAGATTTGCACATTGGCATGATCTTAGAAGAAGAAGAAGAGGTTGTGTCGTGGCCTTGGTGTGGCGTGTTGAAAGGCGCAGTGCTGTGGGTGTTTGCCTTCCAGCAACGGGCCAGAGATGGGAACTCCGATTGGGAGGACAGCCTGGAGAAAAGGAGTTGATTGCAAAAGAGAAAAACAAAATACAAATATTTATAAGTCATAATTGCATCTTAGATTTGGGGCTGCATCCAGCAGAGGCTGAGTCATCCTCACCAGCTCACTCGGGGCTGGAGCCAGGTCCCCACTCCTCCCGGGGTGTTCTCCCCTCCGGCAGCGCTCCAGGCCTGCGGAGTGGGTGTTCCTGGGATAGGGAGGGACAGGGGAGTGTCCCCGTGTCCCCGTGTCCCTGTGCAGCACAGCAGGGAGAACGGCTGGGGCTCCCCGGGCACTGGTGTGACCCCCTCTTCTCCCTGCGGTACGTCCGTGTGGGTGAGCAGAGCAGCACTCGGGACTGCCCCTCACCACCGGCTGAATTCCTACGTCCCGCATCGGATGAAGAATCCTTCCCTACACATCCCCACGGCAGCTGAATAGCAGAGCGGGTGGGCTAAGAATTAACACTCCCCCAAGCCTCGGAACAAACCGGGCTGGGTTGGGTGCTCCGGCACGGGGCAGGCAGGGCTGGCCCCCCACACCACACACGCCACGGGTGTCCGGGGAGCCCGGCCAGCCTCGCCCAGCCCTGGGAGGGAACCGAGAGGGAAAGCGTCTCCTGCCCGGCTGGAGGGACCTTATCAGCGTCAGCTCCTCCCAGGGAAGGGCCCCTCACAATGCGCTGGCCACGGGTGATGGATCGGCGCGTGCATGACTCCTTGTTCCTGGTGACTCATGGATTCGCTGGCCTTCGCCAGTGTCATGGGAAATATTTTTTTAATAACTCAAAAGGCGAGGGGGAGTGGGAAACAGAAAGAAAAACTCCAGCACATAGTTCTCTAAAGCTTGTTAACTTCCCAAATTGTTTCTGAAGTGTCAGATCTTGCTCAGAGTAAGCAGGGTTTTCGGAAAACCCCCTCGGAGTGGCGGCAGGGTTGGTCGGAGGGGTGGGCAGGGATGGCAGAGGTGGTGCTGGCTGTGGAAATACACGGGTCACTGGAGCTGGCCGGCAGCCGAGCGTTCCGGATAAAAGAGCTAAATGGGGGTTTAAGGAGTGGACTGCTTCACCCCCTTTCTTCCTGGAGGATAACGTGACAGGGAACACTTCATAGGATCGCCAGTGGGGGAGGTGGGAGGGCTGCCAGCGCCGCTGAGCTGGTCGGGCAGCCTCGACGGGCTGGGTGCAGGCATCGGGACACTCGGCTGAGCCCTGAGCCCGTGTGTGCATCCCGGCACTGCTCTGCGCCAGGGGAAAGCCGGGCATTTCCCACCTCCCACTGCTGCTGAAAGGGGAAGGCGCTGAAGAGCAACGGGAGGGACGGGTTGAACTGTGTGCCCACCTGCCTGAGTGGAACTCAGGGACACACACACCTTGAGGGGGTGATGCTTTCAGCTGGGGACTGGACCCCCCAGGAACACCCACAGCTCCGCTCTGCCTTGTTTTGGAGGCCGGGTCCGGCTGCAGGGGCGACTGGGGGTGGGGGATGTTAACCCATAAACGGGATGGATGCCCCAGCGGAGCACAGACACCGCTGCGTGCCTGTGCTGCCTCCAAAGAGACCCACAAAGTTCCCCGGGTTCCCCAGGCAGGCCCAGGACGTGGTTTATCTTTGCCTGCTTTTCCATCTGAAGTTTTGCCTCCTTCTGATTTCAGAGCGGGGGGAACGTGGGTTGCAGCGCTCTGGGAAGGCGAGGTGTCCCTCCTGGGGATGGGGAGGTACAGAACCTGACAAAACAGCATTGCCCCTGCAATTCGCCGTGTGTTAGAGCTGCTGAATAAAGCGAACCGCAACCCAGCCGGGTTTCAGCCTCCCGACCATCACCTTTGTGTTACCAGCTCCGGCTTCCAGGTAACACACCAAGCCAGCCCGCCGGGGCGAGCAGCGCTGGGCTCGGGTGGGAGCACTGCCAGCCCCTC
>VXBT01009351.1:1241403-1280962 GCA_013400235.1 Oriolus oriolus | reverse complement strand
CGGCGGGTCGGCGGAGAAATGCCCGCGGTGGCGCGAGCTGGTTGTGGGTCCGATCGAGGATGCTGGCAGTTCGGCAGGGAGGCGGTGGGTCCGGCCGGGGATGCCCAGGCTGCCGTGGGGCAGCTGTGGGTCCAGCAGCGTGGGATATCCGCAGCCCGGAGAGCTGGCTGCGGGTCCCCGCGGGGATGCTGGCGGTCTGGCGCCGGGTGTCGGTGGGGCGGCCGTGGGTCCAGCGGGATGCACATGGTCTGGTGGGTCAGCCGTGGGTCCGGCTGGGGGTGTCGCTGCCTGGCGGGGCAGAGCTGGGGACGCGGGGGGTCCGGCGGGGCGGCCCCGCCTGCCTGCAACTCCCCTTTGTTGTGCTCAGGGGCTGTGGGGGACCCCCGGGAGCGCAGGGCGGGGACAGCCGGGCTGTATGTAGGCCAGGACATGAAATATTCATCGCCCCCCTGCTTTGATGTCTCGTGATCCGCTTCCCTTGTCGTGTTTGTTCACCGGTGATTCTGGGGCCAGTGTCCAGCCCTGATGGACCTGGCAAGTCGCGCCCCTCGCCTGCCCCTCACCGTGCCCGGCTGGCTCTTCTGCTGGGGGGCTGCAGAGCCCCGGCTTCTCCGATTTAAGACTTCATCCAGTCGGGAAGTTCCCCATTGCAGCCTGGGCGATCCAACCCCCATGTGTGGCTGCAAGTGGTGGCAGTGGCGTGTCCCCACTGTCACAGCCCCCAGTGCCATGGAAGAGCATTGTGGGTTTTGCTCTGAGCCACACTGGGGTCATGGGATGAGGTTTTATCCTGCTCACTGCCCAGACAGGCTGTGCTGCATCCTGGGGCCACTTGTGATGGACGCAGGAGGCAACCTGCAGGGATGAGGCCGCTGCCCAGGGCTGTGTGTGTGGGGACAGGTGTGGCAGGGGGCTGGCATCTTGTGGTGCTGAACCTGGCATGGTCCTCTCTGGTGCTGGGCATCATGTCAGGGAGCCGTGCAGCCTCATGTGAGACCTGCTGGACTGAGTGGGGATCTGCTGCATCTCCCTGTGTTTTGCTGGCCCTGCACAGTGCACTCTTCCCTGGCCCTTCCTCACGCCGGTGGCTGCTATGGTGTGCCAGGGCTCAGCCCTGCACTTGGTGCCAGGAGGTGACTGTGGTCCTGGTCCTGGGCCCAGAGATGCTGAGCAGCAGTAAAGGTTGTAGGTGGCAGGGAGCAGGCTGTGCTGCCCTGTGTGTGCCATGGCCCATCCTCCTGGCTCCCCAGAAGTGATGCAATGGAAGGGACATGACGTGACATGCAGCCAGGGGGTCCCTCAAGACAAGTTCCACTGCGCTGTGGCATTAGGAGCTCGGGACAGTGGAAGGTGCAGAGCACAGGGTTCCTTGAGGTGACCTCCTGCCTGTGCAGCAGGGACAGGGACAGGACAGCGCATATCCAGCAGAGCTCTATGAAACTGCATGAAGGTGGCAACAAAAGACTTGATTTTTCTTTCTCCTGCACAGCTGGTGCTCCCAGAGGAGGAGGTGCTGGGGGTCTCTGTTGCTCTCCTCTCAGCCGAGGAGATACCCACTGCCAGCACGACCAGTGCCAGAACCGAGTCATGGCAAACCTTCCCAAGACCCAGCCATTAATGATGGGAACCCATTTGTCCCTGCCAGGCTTGGAGACCCCCCTCAGAATGCAGTGGCTCAACATGTGCCCAGGCCCCCTGTGCAGCAGGTGTTGTTCAGACAGTCACAAGGCTGCCCAGGAAGGTGTGAGGAAGGGGATGTGCAGGAAGACATCAGCAATCTTGCACTTTAAAGCAACATCCTTTCTGGCATTTCCACTGTGGGGCTGCTCCTGACACCTTTGCCATACAGTTTGATCCTGGCTTGCCTGTGCTAAGCCAGCAGCTTCAGCTGGCTCTGGATCCAGCCAGAGCAAAACCTTGGCGCTCAGTGTCTGAGCCGAGGCTCGTGTGCTGCCTTCCTGGGGAACTGTGTCTCTGTAATCATTAGCCAGTTAATGCTTATATATCAGGAAAGAACACCTTTGCTTGGGAGATCGAGGGTCAATTCTCACTTCCAAGCTTTGACCTGGGAGCAGCAGGGCAGAGGCTCCTCCAAACACCTCCTGGCTCTGCCAAAACAGCCCAAGACAGGGTTATTTATGGGCTGCGCAGCAGCAGCGAAGGGAAGTCCAATGTTCCCTGTCTCGATCGTTAGTGGCCTTGCAGTGCTCCCTGTGTGATGGAGATGCCCTAATGATAGCTCTGCCCTTTAATGACTTTGTGCCAGAGTGATGGAAAATCATGGAGGTTCCACAGGGAGGCAGAAAGGGCCATCCCAGCCCCTGGCTGGGGGATGAGACGAGGAGAGCTCTGCAGTGACCAACCACCCTGGAGGCTCTGCTGCAGAGACAAGAGGGTCCTCTTCTGTCCTTGTGGCATGGAGGGGACATCCTGAGGCAGGGATGGCCTTTAGCAGCATCTTGGGCAGCTCCTGCGAAGCAGCATCATTTCACTGGACTCACTGAGGCACGCAGGGGATGGACCAGGGGGCTCCCACACCTCCGAAATCCCATCTGCCTCTCCCTGTTACTGGTGCGGGATCCTGTCTGGCCTTTGAAGTCATCACAGAGCTAAACTCTTATCTAATGAGACCTGAAGGACTTGGTCCCCAACCTCTCATTTAAACAACCAGCAAATGCCTGTAAGATCTTGAAAGAGGCCAGAGCGAGCAAGCAGCCTGCACCTCCTCCCAGCATGTCTAAGAGGGGGGGAACCTGGGGACAAAGCACTGGACTCCTGGCACAGCTGTGGGAAATTGGAAAGCCTATCTGAAGCGCTATTGTTTCCTGTGCTGTCTATTTTGCAGCTCGGTTTCCAACTTGTTTCTTTATCTCTTGGAACAATTTCCCATCTGAGCTCACTTCCGCAGCACTCCGCATCTCGCTCCGAAGCCCGCCTGGAGACGTGTCCAGCGTGCATCCCATCGGAAACAGCCTCATCAGACAGCAGCACATCCCTGCACTGCTCCCTGCACAAGGGAGCCCTTTAATCCCATGCCCGGGGAGCAGCTCGGACCTCTGGATGGAAATAACCATCCATGCATAGCTGTTCGTGGGACAGGAGCGCGGGTTGTCACTGTTTCCAGTCCCAGCTCCTCTTCCCGACTGCCTGTAGCTGTGGGTGGTGCAGTCCAGCTCCCCGGGGCTCGTGTCTTGCTGAAGTTTCCACCCATCAGCAAAAAACACGCCGTGTGTCACGGGGCTGTTTTTAAAGCCTTTGGTTCCTCATCGCTTAAACGGGCAGCAAACTGGGGGATAGCCCAGTATATCACAGAATCGAGGGGTGATTTGCGTTGCAAGAGACCTTAAAGCTCATCCAGTTCCATTCCCCTGCTCATCTAGTTCCAGACTTGCCCGGAGTGTGCTTAGGAGGGGCACCCAGGCCCCCAGCTCGGTCCCAGGGTGGCACGGTGACCTCGGCGCTGGCTGCGCTGGAGCCGGTGCCGCCGCGCACATGGCTCTGCACACGCGCGCTTCGCCAAGAAAACCCTGAAACAGATTTCAGGAACAAATGTGGTTTGAACCTGGGCCAGGAACCAGGACCTGCAAATCTTCGTGTTGCGCTGACTTCCCTTCAGGCTATGGATCTGCTGGCTGCTCTCGCTGGGGAGCAGGGAGGGGTTTGTGAGGGCTGGGGGCTGGCCGGGCTGCCGGAGGCATCGGCCGCTGGGCGAGGTGGGGCTGGTCATTGATTTTAACTCAGCCCTTGAAAAAATCTGCCCGAGCCCCTTGACTCCACGTCGTCTCAGTGGAGATGCAGCATCTGAAATATCCATAGGCTGGCATGTGAGACTGGAGGGCTTGTCTGGAGAGATGTGGGGAACAGAACTGCCTGGGAGTTTAAGGCAAAAAAATAAGAAATGGGGCCAGTGCATAGCGAGCAGCCTCACCTCACAGCCATGGGCCCCATGCCAGGAGGGCACTGGGATGGCTTTGGGGTCTGCAGCCAAGGGGGATGTGTGACGGAGAGACATTTGTGACTTGGGCTGTGCTGTGGTTCTTTCCCTGTGCTGCGAGACTCAGAGGCTGGCCCTGAGTTTCCCAGCCCGTGCTTGACCTGCTGTAGTCTCACTCCAGTGACCGTGAGGTTTCGGCCGGCCCTGAGCCCCCTGTGCTGAGGAAGGAAGGAAGGATGGATGGATGGATGGATGGACGGATGGATGGATGGATGGATGGACGGATGGATGGATGGATGGATGGATGGATGGATGGATGGATGGATGGATGGATGGAGGAAAACCTGACTACACGCTGTGAAAATAGCTTCCACCCAGCGCAGCTGCTCCCATCCTTCCTGCTTGGCCACCAAAACCCTGGGCAGTGAGGGTAAAAGCCCATTGCTGCATTACCCCTCCACCATGGGAGAGGTTACCAATTCCAGCCTGTCCTGAGCAATGTGTCCCCCTTCCCATGCCATGCACCAGGTTGGGGGCAGCATGACAGGGTTAGGTCAGTGCTAAATTGGTCCTAAAAATGTCTCACCTTGGGGCACCCTTTAGCAGTAATGTGGGGTTGGAGGTGTAGCGCTGTGTCTGGGTTTTGCTTCTCCACCTTGCTTTCCCACTGCGTTCCTCAGTTTCCCCCAGGAGCACCTGAGAAGCTGCCGCTGGAGTTGGTGAGGTTTTACACAGCGTGTGCCTCAGTTTCCCCCTCTCCCAGCCCCAGCTGCACTGCCCTACTCCAGGCACACACCACAGGGTAAGCCTCCCCTGAGATGGGCAAATAGAATCCGATCTCCATGAAGCACAACCACCTTCCTCATCCTCAGCTGCAGCTGCAGCCAGTGCCAGCAGCAGTGGGGTCTGGCAGTGCTCTTCTGGGCTTCAGCTGTTCCCGGGTGGAAGCATGTGCTTGCTGACTTATGCAAAAAACCTACACAAAAAGGCTGCTGGAGTCACTCCCTGCTCAGATGGGCCCTTTCCTTCCCCTGCCCATCGGGCAAGTGCTGGTGGGGCCCTGCTGTGCTGGGAAAGGGATTGGGAATCCTTGGCACAGCTGGCGGGAGCTCCCAGTGAGCACCCTGCTGCACCAGGCAGGGAGGGTGACACGGGATCAGGAAGGGTGCAGATGCAGCTGCAGAAGCCACTGCAACCAGCATGAGTTCCACGCTCCAACACCACAAGCAGCTGAGGCTGGAAGTGCGTGGGGTGGGAAGGCTCAGGCTGCTGGGACCGGTGTGTGTGGCTGGGGCTGGGCAAGGAGGGCAGCTGCCCGCCCAGCTGGCTGCCTGCACGGGTGCGGGTGTGTGGGGCTGTGCACGTGTGTGTACACACCGCCCTGAGCCCTCGGGGTGCTCTGGGGGCGGGCACAGCTCTCGTGCTCCCGTGCTGTGGTCCAGGGGGGCTGCGCTGAAGGCACCGTGAGCCACAGGTGATGGGAAGCAGAGGAGACGCCCTTGGTCCCTTTGTCCCTGCATCCCTCCATCCTGTCCCTGCAGGAGGAGCAGTGTGAGCGAGGGTTGGAGAGATGCCATGGGAGGGTGCAAGGTCCTCGTGTCACTGGTCACATCCACCTCACCCACAGCCCATCTCTGTTCCCCACCACGGCTGCAGCGAGCGGTGCCAGAGGTGTGCAGAGCCCGGCTCTCTGCTCCAGGAGTGACAGGGATAAAAGACACCAGCTCAGCATTTTTCTTTGTTTTTCATCTGCTCGGGCTGTTGATAGTGAGCACCGTCTGGGGCTGCACCTCCCAGCTGGATCCTCTCTGGCGTGAGCATCCCACTCACCCCAGGAGCAGCTGGCAATCCAACACAGCGTTTTGGGCTTGGAAATGCCTTTTGGGGCTGGCTGATCTCCGTTTGCCCCTCAAGACTCTCCCTGGTTGCTTCCTCTGACGCATCCTGAGCGATGCTTTGTTTTGGTGGTGCAGATGGGAGTGGCTGTGGGGACCAGCATCTCTCAGGGCTCTGTTGCCAGTGATGTCCTCAGTGTTCCAAGGCCAGAGCCACAGTCCCACGCTGTGATCACTGGTACGGGACCTGCTCCCGGTCCCAACCATGCCCACGGAGGTGAAAGTAGGAGCTGAGTGTGCACTGCTGGAGGCTGATCCCAACCACCCAGCCCTGTGCATGTGTGCATCAGGGCTGGTGGCCCCATGGTTCCCCAGAGCATGAGGCTTGTGCTGGGTGTATGCCCCAACGTCCCAAAGTAACCCAGGAAAATAATCAGCATGGATTTGCTCTGTGGGATCCTGCTTATTTGTCTGAAAATGTTCAGGGCTCTGCAAAGTGGGAAGTGTTTGAAATCTGTGATAGAAGAGGCTTGGCCTCTGCTTGGCTTGTCCTTCATCCCCTCCCACTGCAGTGAACCCCAGCATGTGTCCTGCCAAGTCCCCGTGGCTCCAGCTGGGAGAGGGGCAATTCCCAGCTCCGTGGGTTTGTGTCAGGAGTGCACATACCCACATACCCTCCCCGCATTTTCCCTTTTTTTCCCCACGAGTATTTCAGTTCCTGTTCCATGTCAGGAGGGCTGTTGGGAGGTTTCCTGCCACGGGGGTCCTGCAGGCCCTCTCAGCAGGGCTGATGGGGCTGTGGCTCTGGTCCTGGAGGGCCATTGGAGCCCAGGGAGCTCCTTGCCTGGCTGGACTGGATGGGCTGGTTTCTCTGAAAGTGGAAATGTTTTAGCAGTGACGCCAGCGTGGCCAGGGGTGGTTGTAACTTGCTCAGATCTGGAGCTTTTCTGCCTCCTGCGTTCCTTGCCCCTGTCCTCCCCCTGCCCTGGAGATTTGCCGCCTGCCTGCGCTGCCGTCTCGCCCGGGTCAGAATGGGTGTGGCAGCCCTGGAGCCACGGCAGCCACAGGTGGCACCTCCATTTCATCCGGATCTGAGACACCTGTGAGTCACATCAGCCTCCTGCTGCCACCTGCCCCTTCCCCAGGAGCCAGGCAGGGCACGGGGTGGGCTGGGTGCTGCCTCAGCCATCCCCAGAGAGCACCCGGGGTTGATGTTCACTTCCAGAAAGCAGAAGGAAACCACATTTCCTGGAGCCTGAGGCTGCCTGTGCTGGGAGAGGCGCTGCAGAAATGGGGAACAGAAATCACCCCTCCTCCTCCAGGGGCCAGCTCATGTCACCAGGTCTCCATCACCCCCTGCAGCTCGGCCAGTCCCTTGGGCTGGTGCTTTTCCTGGAGGAGGATGGGAACAGCATTGATGTGATGGGCTATGGGAAGCTGAAGAATTAGGTGGCAGGCAGTGGGAGCTCAGAGGTGCCTGAATGCCCAGGGGCCAGTGTTAAAAGGGCACATTTTGAGGAGTGCTGAGCCAGAGGGCTGTTCTGGGCAAGCATTGCCCCGTGGCTCTAGGCAGTCCTGGTGGCCAAGAGCTCCAGCTCCTAGTGCCACTCCAGCTGGACACCAGAGTTTCCCTGCCCAGCACTGTCTCTTCCCAGCCCCACGGGCACTCCTGCCCTTGGAAGCATTTCCTTTCCGTTTCCTTCTCCTGGACTTGGCAGGAGGAGCGTGGTGCCCTCATCACCTGCCTGGGAGAAGCCAGCTTCAGGTTAACCCAGGCCAAAGGCTTTGTGTGCCTTGGAAAGCATTTGCTGGAGCTGGTTGGGCAATTCCTGGCTTTGGCTGGTGTCCTGGTGGGAATGCTGGAAGTGCAGGCTTGAGTCAGGCTGGGAGGTGCTGGGAGGCATCCCTGCTCTGACCCGGGGCAGCGCCAGCACGTCAGGCTGCACAGCACCCAGCCAGCTTTGAGCATCTCCTGCTGGGGATCCCACCAGCACTCCGGTCCCTGTTCCTGTGCCGGACCACTCTCAGGGTGAGAAAGCTTTGTTTTCCCTTCTCTAACTGCTGGATGCCCTTACAGTGCAGAAAGGATGCACCCGCACGCTGGATCCAAAGACGTGGGCCTGTCGGTCCCCAGGCCTGCTGCAGTGCAGTAATGGGGATGTGACGAGGTGTGGCAATGGCCACCTTCCCTTCTCACATCTCTCAGTGGAGAAAAGGCTTAAAACTGAGTGCTCAGCTTGCAGCACATTCCGCTTCCTCCCTTCAGCTGCTTGCATTGTTTCAGGCAGATAAAGGCTTGTGGCTTTCTCCTGCCAGCCTTATGCAGGATGGTGCTTGGGGGTGCCCAGTGTCAGGATGCCCCTGCTCTTGCCTGGTTTTGGGGTGCTGTGGGGGTAGGGGGGGCACAGCCTGCTGCTGTGTGTGGCCACTGATGTTGGCAGAGCCACTGCCCATCACCCCAGCAAGCCAAAATCTGCCTGTGGAGGGGCTGACCCTGTGATGGAGGGGAGAGCTCGAGCTCCCTGCACGCTCCCAGTGTGCATGTTTGGAGTTTCCCAGTTTCTTGGCCACATGAACATCCAGAATGTGCTTGTGTGCTTCTCAGAGGTTTGTTTTGGCCTTTTAAACTCCCTGTTTTGACGTGTCTCTTCGGAGGCGTTTTGCATCGCTCCTGACCGTGACTCTCCCCCGTGCTTAGGGGGAGTGAATTTGGATGGTTGATCTAATTATCCTCTCCCCTTTTGTGACGCACTGGACTCTGCTGTCTTGGGCTGTGGAGCTTTAATTAAGACGGTTTGAATTTTAACGGGAGTTGACAGGGTCAGAGAGGAGGGGTTGGGACTCATATCTGTGGGGAGTGTGTAGCTGGGGCCCCACAGAGCAGCTGCACTGCACTCCCTACTCCAGCCATTCCTTCATGTGGAAGAGCTCTCCATCAGCTGGCGGGAGCCAGGGGACAGCTGGAGTGCCTTGGCTCAGGTGCCTTCAACATGCAGTTACTGGGTGAAGCAGAGATCCCAGACAGGCACCGGGGACACCTGCCTGTGGCTTCCCCCGTCCCCAGACTGGAGCTGAGAGATGAAGTGAGCATCTCTGCATTGCTCCTCCTGTTTTAGGAATCGGTGCAGGTGAGAAATGAGTGTCCTTGTGGAGGAGAAGGGCTGGAGGCACAAGCCAGACGTGCCCTCGCTGCGCCAGCCGGGCAGGGAGAGAGTCTGCAGCATCACACCCCACTCGTGGGGCTGGGGGAGCAGCTCCCCCTTTTCACAGCTCCTGGGACTCATTGCAGTGAGGCTGGCCCCAGACTGGCAGAGACGAGCCTGCGTTCCCTGTCTTGTACTGCGCGAAGCTTGATGGCATGGGACAGGGGACAGGAACTGCTTTTTGCATGGGGGACGCTGTGACTGGCTGTATTTGGGTGGCAGAGGGGATGGTGGGCTGAGCCGGGGCGGGGAGGCTGTCCCCAAAGCACCGGGGGCTGTGCTGCTCCTCGCTGGCCCCTAGCTGGGATGCTTGCCGTGGGAAAGGGCAAAACCAGGAGCATCCCCTGGGACGGGGGGAAAACTGTTCTGCGAGCATATCCGGGGCTGTGTGTCCTACCGAACTGTGGGGAGGGAGCGAGAGCGATGCGGGCGGGGAAGGGAGCAGGGTGCCACTTTAGGATGATTAAAAGACCACCTCGATGTGGTTATGGCAGCACTGACCAAGCTGGGACTTCACCCACAGCACTGACCCCGCTCTCTGGGGGCCACGCTGGCAGGGCCACCACTGCTGCCGCTTCGTGCCACCCACGCAGGGGGACACGGGGGATGGCAAAGTGCCCTTTGGCTGCCTCCAGCCTGGGACCTCTGGTTTAATGGCACCCCTTGTAGGCACCTTCCACTGGTCCTGCACGGATCCGTCCCGGCTGGCCCCTGGCCCTGCTGGGAGGGGGTTGGTTGTGTGCCAAGGGGACGGAGGGGCTGGGTGTGTTTGGGACCGCTGCTCCGTGCCTCTCCCTGTCCCCGGTGCCGGCTGCCATGGGCTGGGTGCCGCCAGGCTGCTTTGTCTCGCCCGCCGTCCCGCACGCTTCATTTTTCAGTCTGGTGTGAGACAGTTGCCGTGATTAATCTCACCAGGGCTCTGCGAGCTGAGGACACGGCTCACTTCGTCTCCCTCCACCAGTGGGTGGGTGCTGGCGCTCCCAGCCCCTCGCCACCTCTCCTCCAACACCCCTCACCCTGCCTGCCGGCGGTGCTGCTCAGCACCCACCCGGCTCTGGAGCGGCTCCAAGGGCAGTGCCTGTTTTGCCAGGGATTTTTCCCTCCCCAAAGCTCGGTGTCTGGTGTTGGGCCCCAGCCTGTCGCGGCATTTCCCAAGGTTTCTGCCTCTGCTGTGTTTTGTCTGCTCCCAATCAGTGTCTTTTGTTAGTGTCTTTGCAAAGACGATAAGATCGCTTCCCCTGAGCGCCAGCCCGCTGTCAGCCCGCCCGTACCACGGCCATTGTATCCTTGAGCGATCCAGGCGCGGCGGAAAACAGCCGGAGCGGGGCTCGCCGAGGAGCTGCCGGTTCCCCTCGCTGTTGCATCTCTCCACAGGGAGGTAGGGCAGGGGATGGAGCCTTTTCCTGCCACCCAGCTCGCCAAGTAATTTTTGGGGGGACACGGCCTGGAGCGTGGGTGTTGGAGGCGTGGGTGTGCTGGGCAGTCCAGGTGGCGTTTCCAGCGCCGGCAGCGGAGGACGGGGATGCCGCTCTCCCGCGTGCCGTGATCTGATCCGAGCTGAGTTGTGCAGCCGAGTGTGCTTCATTTTTAATTGCTTTTGGAGAGGGGAGGGCGGGGTTGGCCTCTCCTTGCTGCGGCCTCTGCCCCGGGCAGGTTGCGTGGCTGAGCTCAGCCCTGGCACCCTCCCCTCTGGCTGGGGAGGAACGGGGACCGGGAAGACCCCAAATGCAGAGCCAGCAGCACACGGAGATAGGTGGGGATGGCAGTGCTGGCCGGTTGTGTGAGCCTGGCTATGGCTGTGCCAGTGAGGATGGCAGCCCCGCTGCCAGGCGAGCAGTAGGACAGTGCCAGGCTGCTGCCACAGCTGCCAAATCTGGCAGCGTGAGGTTGCTAGTGCATCCATCCACCCAGGGACCCGCCCCTTCCCCGTCAGAGGACCTGACACCTCGCTGCTCCAGCACATGGCTGACCCCAGGCTGAGGCATATTTGGGTTTTCCTCGTGGCTTTTTTAGTCCTTTTTGGTCTAATCATGGTTGTGGGCTCGCGGCATGAGCCCGTCTCACAGCACGCCCGGGTGGCAGGGACGTGGGCACCACGTGTGTACGCGGCTTTATTTGTATGTGCTGCAGCCTGGAGTTGGGGCTGCAGCTTCCCCCCTCCATCCCGCTGTGCAATCATTACCAGCCACTACTTGTCGAGTACAAATTACAAACCATTCAACGTCTTAAAGAGCTGTCAGTCAGCTCCCACTCATTATCCTAATCAAATGCACTAAAAATAGTGACAAAACTTATTAGAAGGGGGAAGGGGAGGCCATGAAAACAAACCTGCGGCAGGGCACGGCCCCTGCATGCAGACACGGCGATGTTCCCCTTATATGAGGTATGAAACCCAGGATGTTCCCCTTGGATGAGGTGGGTTTGAAACCTTGGCTCCAGCTGGGACAGGAGCCTGCTGGGATACTGCTTGGGGCCTTGAAGTGGGGTCTGAACCCCCTCTGTGCAGGAGCCAGAGCCCCTCGGGGGCAGCTGAAGCCTCTGTCCAGCGCTGGGTGAGCAGGGCTGGTTGGATAGACAATTTCCTTTCTGTAGGAGAAGAGGGAGCAGTTCCTGCAGGATCTGGGGCTGGGAAGGGGTGGCAAAGCCAGGTGAGGGGCTGCCCTGGCTCTGCAGGGCCACGTCCTGCTCTGCTTTCCACTTGAAGCTCTGCCCCGACCTGCTGCTGCTAAGAAGCGTCCCCTCGTCACGCACACTTGTGACAGAAAACCGTCCTTTTTGAAAAATATTTCTAAAATACGCTTTTCTGGGTGAGTCAGGGCTTGAGCAGCACAGGTTGCTCCCGTACCTTGTGCACGGTTTGTGCCGTAGCATTTGTCTCTGCTGCTGGGGATGGAGCAGGTGACTCATGCTGGGGGACGAGGTCTCTCGCTGGTGGCCGACCGTGCCTACCGCAGGTCGTGGCTGTCCGGGTATGGAGCAGCAGGGCTGGAAATGCTGGTGTGTCTGGAGGAACTGGCTTTGCTTTTCCCGTGAAAAATCCCTTGGTGGGCTGGGGGGTGTCTGTGCTCCCCTTTCCACTCTGGGACATCGCTTGGGGCGGCTCCAGCCGCCTCCTCTCCCATCCCCAGTGGGTTTTGATGAAGTGGAGCAGAGAATCATCCCCTCTTCACACATGAGAGATCAGAGCGAGCGGGTGTGAGCTGCCGGCCCCGCGCCAGAGGGATGGCGAGGAGGAGGAGGAGGATGATGAAGGCAGCCCTGGGCACTGGACCGTGGCGTGGGGGGAGAGGGTGTCGGGGCGCGGGGGCTGCCGCGGGTGCTGACGCTCCCTCTCCTCGCAGGCTGCAGCGGGAGCTGAGCTGAGTTCGCCGGCAGCACCTCCCCACCCCGCGGCCGGGCTGTAGCCGAAAGCACCGGTAAGACACCGCCGATGGCCCCGGGAGCGGGGACTGGGCTGCTCCACCTTCCGCGGGGCTCAGAGCTGCGGCGCTGGGTGCTCCGCCACAGCCGGACTGGCCCTGGAGCATCCCTGGGTGGGCCGGGGGCTGGGTGCAGGTGAGAGGCAGAGCCCTCCCGGGCGGCAGAGCCGAGGCCTCGCAGCTCATGCGGGCGGGGGTTCGCGATGTGCCGCTGGCGCTGCCCCCGGAGCGGAAAGCAGGGAGTTCCTGCAGGCTGCGACGTGCCCGGGGTGCTAATCCCCGCCGCAGGAAGGCTGCCTGTCCGCCGCCTCGCATCACTCAGAGCCGAGCACAGGGAACGCTGGCAGGGCTCCAGCCCTCTGCACAAGCCTTGGGAGGGGGAGAGGGGCAGTCCTGCTGAAAAGCGAGGCGCTGGCCGGGGTGGGGAGCGATGCTGAGCCCCTCATCCCAGCGCTGTCCACTGTGAAAAGCACGGCAGCAAGGCAATATCCCACTGGGCATCAGCCAGGCTGCCCCGGCTGGATGTTGGTGGTGCTGAGCATCCCTGCAGCCTGCTGCGTGTAGAAATGCTGTATTTATTAGACATAAATTTATTAGACATATACACAGCATAGCTGCTGGCAATGGGTATTTTTTGCAGTCTGGCTGCTGCGGTGCTGTCCCACAGCTCGCAGTGGTGCTGCTGGGGTGTGCTGGGAGCCCCCACAGTTCCTTCTCTGCCCTTTCACTCCGGGGGGGTTTCATTGACGACTGTGCCAGAGGCAGGGGGGTCTCTCTCTGGTGCCTCTCGAGGACCTGAGTGCACAGCACATTCCTGCTGTCATTAATTACTCCTTTGCCAGGCTCTTGCACAACCCCGCATTCTCCCCAGGGAATCTGCACCCTTTCCTTGCCGGCTGCCAAGGGGGTGTGGGAGCTGCAAGGGTTTTCTCAGCCCCCTCTCCTCCCTGGGGACAGGTGGAGAGCCACAGGGCTAAAGCCACATGGTCGTGTTGGCTGAGTTACCTGGGACTCGGAGTGGCGATGGTGCGAGGCTGCCAGTGCCTCTGGGCACAGTTTGGGGTTGCCAGCCTGCATTCTGCTCTGGCCAGATTGAAGTCAGAGAGTGCAGGTATTCAAATGCAAAGCAACAGGAGGGCTTAGAGTGGGCTGGCTGCTCTGCAGCCCCTTCCCCACATGGCTGTGGGCTCCTCCTCCTCCTCCTCCTCCTCCTCCTCCTGCTCCTCCTCACTCTCCCTGCTCACACTGCTGCATGAGGAGAGATGAACTCACGGTTCACGGTGTCCCTGGCCTGGAAGTTGCACATCCTGTGCCCACAGGCTCACAGGTGTGAAGGTGAGGACCCCCCTGTTTTATGGATGTGCCTGGGAGATCCACTCTCCCCTCTCTGTGCTGCTGAATCCACCACCGTGGCTGGGGTGTTTTCCTGCCTGGGGAAGTGCTGCTTCCAGGGGAAACTCTGAGCAGCTCTACTCTTGCTCACGGTCCCGTGGGGAGTCACAAGCCACACGGTCACAGCCCTGCCGTGCTCCCACTTTTCTCCCTGCACTGCCACTGGCATCCCGGGAGCACCAGTGGGTGCCGGAGCCCTGGGCAGAGGTGAGCAAGGGGCTGGCTGGGGACAGGGAGGTGGGGGCTCCGTGTCATCACTCCTAAGGTCGTGCTCTCCCCTGCAGTTCTGCTCCTACTGCAACAAGATTTTAAAGTCATTTATTTGTGGGACAGACTCCTTCCCCTTGGCTGCAGGATCTGCCTCTGGATTGCCGGAAGTGACCATTTGCAGGTCCAAAGCTTTTATTTGATCCTTATTTGCTTTGAGACCCCCAAAGCCTGGCACAGATATGGCTGGACTGAGTCCTGTGGCAGATAGAGGCATGGTCCCTCATCATCACCTGCATCCACAGGAGGAAGGACAGCTCTGCTGCCCGCTAGAGTGGCTGCTGGAGTAATACCCAGCACAAAAAAAGTCAGTTTATTACATTTCCCAAACCCCAGCAGGATCTGAGCCTGCCAGCATGGGTCACACAAGGACACTGCTGGTCCTCTGTGCAGTGTGGGAGCTGGAAAACAGTAGATGGAAATTGTGTCTTTTGGGAAATAAGCCCTAATCATCAGGCAAAGCCCTCGCTGTGGGAGGGGAGCTGCAGGGGACAGGGAGCAGCTTGTGCCTGGCACCCCTGAGCTTTCCCACAGCAAGAGCTGAGGGCTCTGCCCCACTGACACTGGGGCTGCCCATGGCTCTAGGGGGGCTTGGCCCGACCTTCTCTCCAAAGCTGGGCTCGAAAAACCCTCTGTTGGATGGGGCTGAGCCCTCCCAAACCATCACAGATGGCTGTGTCCGGGTCTGCACTCCGTGGGCAGCAGCTGCCTCCTCTGCTGCTTCTCTGCTTGTGTTTCCTTATCAGAGATACTCTCCTTCCTGGTTGTCTCCACCTCCCTTTTCCCTCCTGCCATGCGTGATCTAGCCTAAATATTTCCTTCCATAGCTTCAGGACACTGCTGGGTATCCTGCCATCTTTGGAGACTGCAAATAATTCCCTGCCTTCATTTATGTCATTACCTTGAAGGTATTTATAGACCATGGTCTTGAGTGGAAAGGAAGGCTATATATAAACTATTTGACTATATATAAAGGCGAGATCCCTTGGTCCTTAGCTGCAAACTGCCTGAAACTGCTCCTGATTTAAACTTTTATCCTGTTTGCTGCATGTTTTGGACTTCAAAGGTCCGTCTTCAGTACTTAAATCCCCATCCTGGTAAAAACTCACGTGTAGGAGGAAACATGGGGACTGAGCTATGTCCCGTGGCAGATGCCTGGCCCCAGAGCTGCCACAGGCTCAGCACAGGTCCAGGCTCCATGCTCAACACCTTTGCTCTTTACTCCCACGGCTCAGCGTGCTTCCCTCTGCTCCCAAAGCGTGTCCTGGCAGTTTCACTGGCTGCTGCAGCCACGCAGGAGGTGTCCCGGTGTTAATGAGGGGCGATGGTACCCCAGGGCAAGGGCAGGATGGCCAGACTGCCCGGCAGCTGCTGCCTGAACAGACTGCAGAGGTTGTTTCGTTTCCTGGTGGGCAGGCATCTGTCACTCGAGCCCTGGGAAACAGCTTCTTTTTATTAGCAACAATAATTACTATAATAACAATAACAACAATAATAGAAGCCCTCTGTACGTCTGTGTCTCCTGCAGGCCGGGACCATGGGGAGCAGCAAGAGCAAGCCCAAAGACCCCAGCCAGCGCCGGCGCAGCCTGGAGCCCACCGAAAACACCCACCACGGGGGTTACCCAGCCTCGCAGACACCCAGCAAGGCGGCTGCTCCCGACGCCCACCGCACCCCCAGCCGCTCCTTCGGGACCATGGCTGCTGAGTCCAAGCTCTTTGGAGGCTTCAACACCTCTGACACGGTCACCTCGCCGCAGCGTGCCGGGGCGCTGGCTGGTCCGTGTGGGCTGGGGCTCGGCAGGGTGGGGAGGGTCTCGAGCTGGTCTTGGTGGGTTTGTGTCCAGCTTCTTGGGGTCTCGGGCTTTTGAGGGGCTCTGGGCTTGGGGGAGAAGCAGATCTGTGTTCTCGGCCAGTGGGAGGATGGTGAGGGGGTGGTGAGGGGCACCCAGCACTGTTCCTCGGCCGCAGCCGTGGCTGTGCCCCTCCTGAGTGCTCTTTGTCACAGGGGGAGTCACCACCTTCGTGGCCCTCTACGACTACGAGTCCCGGACCGAAACGGACTTGTCCTTCAAGAAAGGAGAGCGCCTGCAAATCGTCAACAACACGTGAGTGTCCCTGCAGCCAAGCCCACGGGGTGAGCTGGCACCTCTGTCCCTGCTGCGGAGCCCCCAGCCCAGCCTGGCAGGACCAGCCCTCCCAGGGATGGGTGCTCAGAGAGATGTGCCAAAATGCACACAGCGACTTGTCCAAGGACACTGACACTGGAAGCGGTTGTTTGCCTGCTTCCTCATCCTCCTGGCCGTGCTGCTGGTCACTGTGGCCTCACAGCCTTGTCACCAAGCCACGTCCTCTGCTTGCTGGCAGAGCCACGTCCCCACCAGTCCTGTTCCCATCCGTGCTCAGCTCCCTCTTGTCTGCCCGGACACGTCCCTTAGCTTTGTGGGTGCTTTCCCCTGTGCTTGTACGCTCTCTCTGGTCTCAGCTTCTCTCTTGACTCTTCTTTCTCTCCCTCCATGCTGTCGTTTAGGAGAAAAGTGGATGTCAGGTGTGTATTGCACATTCTTACCGTTATTATAAATGACCTAAAAGATCAAAGCCCGTCTGCTGCCCACATGAGGGCAGGTTGGATGGAGCAAGGCTGGGAGGAGGTGGTTTCCAGATGGTTTTGTGGTTGGTTGCATTTATCCTCTGTAAGTGACCGGAACAGAGCAGGCAGTCCCTTCCCAGGCTGGGGAACTGTTCCATCCAGAGCTGTGTCTGCACCCAGGAGCTCTGAACCCATCCCCTTCCCTTGCCCATGCCTGGCTCCCCTCTGCACTCTGTTTCCAGTTGGCTCTCCACTCCCCCCCGGCCTTTGCATTTTTCTTTCGCAGTTTTTAATTTTACTTTTATATTTCACGAGTGGCTCTGGTGATTCAAGTATTTCCTTTGGGGTCTGACCCCCTGGTTTGCTGCCCATCCTGGTCACCACAGCACACCCATCACATGCAGGGCAGCATGGCCAGCTGGAACATGCTCCTAAAAACAATCCTGTGTTAAACCCATATGTGGTCTGTCCTGACAGGAGGCACACACAGTCCAGAGCCTGGCAGAGCCAATGTCCCCAATGTCCCCAGCCATGGAGCTGCCACAGGGTCCCGAGGGTCTGCAGCTCCTGCTCCCCCTCCACTGCTGCCTTCCAACACGGGCACCCAAAACAGCTTTGCAGAGGCAAAGGGTGGAAAGACGAGGGAACATCCCAGGAGTGAGATTTCTCCTGCAATGCTTGGGCAGTGTGGCACAAACATGCTTCCCATCTGATGCTTGTTCTCATTGTTCCAGTGCTGTTTATTAATGGTGATTTGTTTCACCTATGAAGCCCGGGATGTGCAGCGTTTCAGTGTTGCAGGAAAAGCCTGAATTAGGGAGTTTTGGTGCTTCTTACTCTCCGTCTCAGCAGTGTGTGAGCTCCATGCTTGAGTTCTGCTTTGAGCTCTGGCAAAGTGAGCTCTGCCTGTGGGGGTCCAGATCAGGCCCACATATGAGGGGTTTTCTTTACTCCTTTTATCAGTTCTGGGGTTTCCACACTATTTTTTTCCTCTACTGCTGTTCATCAAAGGCTTGGACAGAGGGAAGGGTCAGTCTGTGATGGGCTCTGCAGCATCCTGGGCAGCAAAAGGGCTTTTTTTGGTGACGCAGTCCTTTGGTGGAGGGTGCAGGATGTAGCTGCCAAACTTTCCCAGCATCTGTGTGGGTGCGATGTCCACAGGGAGAGAGGTGGTGGAGGAAGTTGGGCAGTTTGTGCAGTGCTCAGGGGTGAATCACTCTTCTCGCTGACCTCCTGGAGATGCTCACACAGTCTGGGAACAGCTCGGGCTGCTGCACTCTGGGGACAGCAACAGAGAGATGTGCGATGTCCCCTTCCTCTGGGCTCCCTGGCAGGGCAGTCAGCGCCCTGCAGCTGCAGGGAGGGGGCTTGGGTTCAGTCCAGGAAGGGCTGGCAGGTGCTGGGCACAGCGGGAGCCAGGGTGGCAGCAGGTTTTGGCTGCTCTGATGGGGCTGGGGTTGCTCGGGGTGAGAGGAGGAGCCTCCACATCGCTCACCTCCCTGCTCTGGGTCATCCTACCAATCCACCCAGTGCAGAAAGGCTCTCGTGGTACCATTTCCAGTGGGAAGGAGTCTCCTCCCAGCCAGCAGCCAGCCAGCTGGGATGTGGTGGGATATTTTGGGTAAGATTGTGCAGGGAACTGTTGAAATGCTTTGTTTTGATGATGATGGTTATTATTATTTTTTTCCCCACTGAGACATTTTTTGAATAGTTTGTTTTGCTGAATTCCCAGCTTGTAGCCCTGCAGCCCAAGCTGGAATGAAGCCACATGTCAAAAGCTGGGCATTTTTCAAGCCGATGTTTACTCTGCTCCTGTGGGAAAGGAGCCCAACCAGCCTCCTGTCCCCTTCAGAGCCACCTCAGCAGAGGTGACTGGGGCAACAGCCCTGGCTGAGGAGCACAAGCTGCCTGCCATGAGATGTGCTGGGGCTGGAAGAAGCTAAAATGTCATCCAGGGCTGCTGTGAGGCTGGTCCAGGGGCAGAGCCCAGCTCTGTGGGTGGGAGGAGATGCCTGGGAGGTCCCCACTACCCCCACCCCACTGACACCATAGCAGGGAGCCGGGGGCCGTGGCTGGGTTATCCCAGTGCTTTGAAGCATCACTGGTTTAGCTGGGAAAAGCACAGGTCACAAGCAGCTGGTGAGTCTGGAGCAAGGATGGAGGTTTACACGTCTGCAGGGTCAGGGATGGGTCTGGATGTGGTCTGCTGAGCCTTGTAGTGGTGGCTGAGGTTGTTGGTGTTTTTCTGTAACATGCCTGCGGACGCTGTCCTGCCAAGCCCTTGTATCCTTACGGTGCTGTTCCCACGAATCTGCAGCTTTCCCGTAGCCTCGTCTCCCTTGTGGTCAGGATGAATTCAGTGGCTGCCTTTGATGGGCAAGAAGATGCAGGTGGCGGGAGGAAAAGCCCTGCTGTCTGCAGGAAGGGGAAGCCGCCTCCTGCCGCCCTCTTGTTCTTCTCTGCTTGTTGTCCTTCCCAGCCCTGTCCGGAACAGCAGCCTGCGGAAGGAGGGCAGAGCACCCTCCAGCTCCTGGGGACACGCCAGGGGCCACTGTGCCTGGGGCAGGAGGGATGGACGGTGGCTCAGCCCCGGGTTTTAGGGACAAGGAGCCTCACTCGTGGCTGTGCAGGCACAGCCCTGGCTGGGGCAGCAGGAGGCTCACGGTCAGAGCCTTGCAGGGTGCCCATCCCGGGGCTGTGAGTGGGACACCCGGGCTGGACAGATCCCGCTGCATCCAGGCTGGACACCACAGCTGGGCAGGGCTCAGCCCCTGCCCAGACCTCAGCCCTGTCCTGCTGCTTTTCTGCAGCCTGTGTTTAACTAACTCCCTTGGGTTTTCCTGGTGCCTTTTTTAATTGCTGCCATCATTCTGTCGCTTCTCCCCGTTTCTTCTCCCTCCCCTCGCCTGCTGCTCCCTGCTGCCAGGACCCCCAGTGCCTCACAACCTCCAGCCAGACCCCCTTCCCGTTCAGGTGGCTCCAAATGTATTTTGGCTTGCTGGCTGGCCTGCCTGATTCAGGTTTAAAGCATTCCATATGTGGATGGGTGGCCCCAGTAACGATAGCTCACCCAAACAGAGCCACGGGCAGGGGCTGGCAGCAGGAGCACTCCTGGCTGGGGTCTGGCTGTGGGGCTGGGGGCTGTGGGGCTGCACCTTTTCCCAGTGGGGCTCTGTGCTGGCTCATCCTCCCCCGGTGCCTGTGGGCGGGCGAGGGGCTGGCCAGGGGGCTCCTGGCTTCACACTGAGTGTGTTTTGGTTCTCTTGCAGGGAAGGTGACTGGTGGCTGGCTCATTCCCTCACTACAGGACAGACGGGCTACATCCCCAGTAACTATGTCGCGCCCTCAGACTCCATCCAGGCTGAAGAGTAATTGCCATCTTTTAGACAGTTCATAGCAAACGCACCCCCAGCGCTCCCCCTCCACCCCTGCCCCGCCCCTGGGCGAAGCCTCCGAGCCCTCTGGGTCTTTCCCCTTTGTTAGTTTTCCCCGCTGAACTGCAAACCAGCCTTTCTTTAGGGCCGTAAGCGCAGTGCCGCAGCGTGCTTGCGTGGTGGAGGGGTGAGCGGTGGCCTCGCAGGGCTGTGGATGCTTTTGGTCTGGTTTTTATGGAGAGCTTGGAGAAGAGAAAGCTCCAGGGAGATCTCATTGCAGCCTTTCAGGACTTAAAGGGGGTTCCTAAAAAGGAGAGAGAGAGACTTTTTACACGGGCAGAGGGGCCTGTGAGAGGACAAGGAGGAATGTTTTAAACTAAAGGAGGAGAGATTTAGATTAGATGTTAGGGAAAAGTTCTTTACCCGGTGCATGGTGAGGCCCTGGCACAGGGTGCCCAGAGAAGTGTGGCTGCCCTATCCCTGGAAGTGTTCAAGACCAGTGTGGATGGGGCTTGGAGCATCCTGGTCTGGATGAAGGTGTGGCACCCTGTGGCAGGGGAGCAGTGCCCAGCCCGGGCTGTGCAGGGACATGGCACACCCCAAGGTGCCAGAGCCTGGAGCCGCAGCCCCTGGTCTCCCAAACCCGCAGTGGGTGGGCCAGGGCTGAGCCCCCTGCCTGGGCAGGCAGTGGAGGGGGTAGTGCCGGGTGCTGAGCCACTCCCTTTCTCCTGCAGGTGGTATTTTGGGAAGATCACTCGCCGGGAGTCCGAGCGGCTGCTGCTCAACCCCGAAAACCCCCGAGGGACCTTCCTGGTCCGGGAGAGCGAGACCACGAAAGGTGAGCAGAGCTGGGGGGCTGGCCTGGAGGGGACCCTCTCTTGGGGGTGTGGGGGTACCCTGAGTCCCCTCGGTCTGTCCTGCTGGTGCTGGTCTCCAGGGAGCCGACGCTGACGTGGCCATCCCATCATCAGTGACGTGTCTGTGCCCAGTGCACTGTTACACCGCTGAGCCCCTGGGCTGGAGGGACGTGGCCACTTCTCTCCCACCGCTGCCTGCCCAGTGAGTGCCCTTCTCAGAGATGGTTCAGCTCATGGCAGGATGGAAGCCAGGGGTCTCACCAGCTCTGGCAAGACCACCAGGCAGGATGGTCTCTTTTCCTGGTTTTTTTGTCATTGGTTTGTTTGGTTGGGTTTTTGTACACCCCCAACCAGGTTTTTTTTTGTTTTCCCCTGGTCCCTGTATAGTGACAAAATCTTGAACGTGTGCTTCCTGGGCAGCCAGGCCGAGGGAGGGATGAACTTTAGTCCTTCTTTCAAGTCTGACAAGTCTTTATACTTGTTTTGTGTCTCCCGAAAGTGCGAGTTGTGATCTGTGAGGTTTGACTGCCTGACGATGGTGTTTCTTACCTGGTTTCATTTGGCTCCAAATGCACCTTTGGGAAAAGCCCCTTGATGTTCCTTTCTGGTTTTATGCCTTGAACTTATCACTATTTATTTTATCCTGGTGGAAGCAGCTCCTTTAAGCAGCAGCATGAATCTTCCCCTCTGCTCTCTGTGGCCCCAGCAACACCACCTTATTCTCACGTGGGCGGAGCAGAGCCAAGCTCCTGAAGGGATGCCCGTAGTGGGATTTGTGGAGGAGGGAATTGGGCCCGCCAGCCCCTTGGCTCCTCTCTCGGACACTGAAGAGTTGCTGGTCAGCAGCTCCCCTCAGCCTGGCTCTGCCTGCTCCTCTCCCCTTGTTAGCACATCCTGCAGGATGGCTGGCAGCAAGGCTTGGCAGAGCTGCTGTGCAAGCAGAGGGCAGCTGGAGGCTGTGATGGTGTGGCATGGCCGTGCCGTTCCTCCCTGGCACCTGGTGCCAGCTCGTGCAGCCAGGAGCTGCTCCCCATCCTCTGCTTTTGGGTGAAGGCAGCACCTCCCTACCCAGTCCTGCCTCCCCCGTGCCCACCCGCAGTGGGACCCTGTGGGGAGCACCCCTCCATGGCACATCTCCCCCAGCCCCTCGGTCCTGCCCGCAGGTGCCTATTGCCTCTCCGTGTCCGACTTCGACAACGCCAAGGGCCTCAACGTGAAACACTACAAGATCCGCAAGCTGGACAGCGGCGGCTTCTACATCACCTCCCGCACCCAGTTCAACAGCCTGCAGCAGCTGGTGGCCTACTACTCCAGTGGGTAGCCACACGGGGTCCCCTTGGGGTCGGGGTGGCACCCTGGGTGCTGTCCCTGCCCTCGCTTCAGGGCAGGTGCTGCTGGGAAGTCACCGCTGAGCTGGGGGACACCAAACCAGTGGTGTAGGACTGTGGTGAAAAGCTGGGTTTTAGGGCAGAGGGTGAGGGTTTTAGGGCAGAGGGTGAGGGTTTTGGGGCAGAGGGTGAGGGTTTTGGGGCAGAGGGTGAGGGTTTGGGTACGGGTCCCCACAGTGTTTGCAGGAGGGATGTGGGGTAGACATCACATGCCTAAATGCCCACGTGTCACCCTGCTGTTGTCCCTTCCTGTGCCAGAGCATGCCGATGGCTTGTGCCACCGTCTCACCAACGTCTGCCCCACGTCCAAGCCCCAGACCCAAGGCCTTGCCAAGGACGCCTGGGAAATCCCCCGGGAATCGCTGCGGCTGGAGGTCAAGCTGGGACAGGGCTGCTTCGGAGAGGTGTGGATGGGTAAGGACCATTCCCACCCTGCTGTCCCCTCGGTGTCACCACCTGCATCCTGTCCCCAGCCATCTGCAGACGCCTGGAGCCTGTGGTGGGGTGGGGGAGCAGTGAAAGGACACAGCCCCCTGCCCCGTACGTGTGTCCTGAGCAGCATGTCCTGTGCCACAGGGACCTGGAATGGCACCACCCGGGTGGCCATCAAGACACTGAAGCCTGGCACCATGTCCCCAGAGGCCTTCCTGCAGGAAGCCCAGGTCATGAAGAAGCTCCGGCACGAGAAGCTGGTCCAGCTCTACGCTGTGGTGTCCGAGGAGCCCATTTACATCGTCACCGAGTACATGAGCAAGGGTGAGCACGGGAGGGACACCGAGGGGGCAGCTGAGGGGCTCTGCTCCTCCAGATTGCTCTGACCATGATCTTCCTCACAGGGAGCCTCCTGGACTTCCTGAAGGGTGAGATGGGCAAGTACCTGCGGCTGCCCCAGCTCGTGGATATGGCTGCTCAGGTGGGTTTGCACTGTGGGCCTCCCACATTCCTTGTGAGGGCACTGGCTGCTGAGCCCCTCGCTGGGCTGTGGTGGCTGTCACTGGTCAGGCACTGGGGTGCTCTGCAGCCTCGCTGGGTGGGTGCCAGTGTTGTGTCTCAGCCCAGAGCTGGGTTGCACTCTGGGACCATCATTTTGCCCGTTCCCGTTGCTGCCAGCTCTCCCTGGCCAGCAAACCCAAGTCTGCGTGGCATTTCTTGAGCAGCTGGGTTTTCCCAGACCCTGGCTGAGTCCCACTGCAGACCCGCTCCCCTTGGCAGTGCCGGGGTCACCCTGTCAGCCACAGTGCCCCACGTGCTGGTCCCCACAGATCGCATCCGGCATGGCCTACGTGGAGAGGATGAACTACGTCCACCGGGACCTGCGGGCAGCCAACATCCTGGTGGGGGAGAACCTGGTGTGCAAAGTGGCTGATTTTGGCTTGGCACGACTCATCGAGGACAACGAGTACACGGCTCGGCAAGGTGCGTGCCCAGGGCTGCCGGCACCGCGCCCGGGCAGGTGGCACCGGAGCGATGGCCACCGGTCCCCGCGGTGCGTGTTGTGCCTGGAGCCAGCACGTGGCTCTGGTCGCACGGGGGTCCTGGAGGCACCCCTCACCCCGCCTCTCCATCCAGGTGCAAAGTTCCCCATCAAGTGGACGGCCCCCGAAGCGGCTCTGTACGGCAGGTTTACCATCAAGTCAGACGTCTGGTCCTTTGGCATCCTCTTGACCGAGCTGACCACCAAGGGCAGAGTGCCGTACCCAGGTGAGGGCTGGCAGCTGCTGGCAGAGGCCCTGTCCTCATTGTGGTGCCCAACACCAGCTGTCCATGCCCAGCGCTTGCCCCTGAGCTGCCTCTTCCCGGGTTGGATTCTGCCCCACGGGGGTGGGCAGACACTGGCCAGGATGCAGTGTCCCAGCCACCCTGTCCCGCTCTAGTCCCTGAGCAAGGTGACAGGGACAAGTGCTGCTAGGTCCCTCTCTCCCTGGGTCACTGGGACTGCCCCTAAGGCGTGTCCTGGCACGACACCCTTGGTGTCCCCGGGGACAGGCACAGCGCAGGCCTGGCTCTGATCAATGCCCTGTCTCCTCTGGCCGCTCGCAGGGATGGTGAACCGGGAGGTGCTGGACCAGGTGGAGCGGGGGTACCGCATGCCCTGCCCGCCCGAGTGCCCTGAGTCCCTGCACGACCTCATGTGCCAGTGCTGGCGGAAGGACCCGGAGGAGAGGCCCACCTTCGAGTACCTGCAGGCTTTCCTGGAGGACTACTTCACCTCGACAGAGCCCCAGTACCAGCCTGGAGAGAACCTATAGACGCGGGGCTCCTCCTGGCACCAGGGACACCGCTGTCCTCACCGCGGGGCGCCGAGGGCTGGCCTCCCCACCCAGGGGCTGGGTTTGTGGGGCAGCCCTGGAGCAGGACAGGGCGTTATCTCCGGAGGCAGCCGGGGGAGCCGCTGGGTTCCTCCATCGCTCATTAAGACTTCTGGCCCGTGTTTAACGAAGTGGCGTTGTCCTGCTGGCGAGAGGAGCCTGTGGGCACCAACGGAGCCAGCTCAGGAGGGAAGCAGAGCATCTCCTGCCAAGACACTTGGGTTTTGGGAGACTTTTTCCCCCCACAGCTCTGGGTTGAGCCGGGAGGAATTGGGGGACAGCATCACCCCACCTCAGACACACGGTCCCAGTCTCCTGCACCCCCTTTCTAAATCAGCACAAATTTCCCTGCCCCTTCACCCTCCCCACCATCTCCTTCTCGGCTCCGGCTCTCCTGAGGATGCTGGCAGAGATGTTTTGCCACAGGGTTGTCACAGTTCCAGGCTGGCTTGAATGGGGTGACATGCTGGGGTGGTGGTGGCAGAGTGAGATGACAGCGGAACTCTGGTGGTCCCTCTGGCCTCACCATGACCTTAATGGCTGGTGGGTTCTGGGACTCTGAAATGTGACTGCTCCAGGCTCTGGTGACCGAGACTGTCCCATAGGAGCACCCGGGCGCACGATCGAATCTTCCAGCTATGTCTGTTCCCCCAAGGGACACGTCTCGCCTCTCTGGGGAGCAGGACTGGGGATGCCAGCAGAGCCCTCACCCTGCTGCGCTTTCTCCTGCCACATGCTCCAGGTCTTCCAGCCAGACCCTTGGGAAGCACCCCCCGGCCACCCTCCCCAGCTCTGCCACCAGCTTTCCCACCAGCAGAGGCCCCTGGGCTGGCCCTGCCACCAAATCCAGTGCCACTGTGGGGCTTGGGTGCATGGCCCATGTAGCTGTTCTGGGTGTGGGAATGTTTTGGAGGAAGTACTCGACTTTCACAGATGATTTTGTGCACCTGGTATGTTTTTAGCTGCCTTCCCTCTACCCGTTTTGTCTCAGCTTCCAGGCGGCAGTCCCCATGCGGCATCCCCAGCCACGTGCCACCATCTGGAAGTGCTGTGCCACGTTTGCATCCTCATCTCCCCCCTGCTCGCTCCCAAGGGCCTCAGCCGTGTCTCAGCTGCGGGTGGCTATTCCTGCCCAGCTTTGTCCCACACACATCCCGTGGGGCTGATCCCTGGTGTCAGCAAGGCAACACTTCATTCCCTGCCCTCTCCCACCCAGCACCAGCTTGTACATAACCCTCGAGTGGTCCCTGTGCCGTCCCAGACCTTGACTTCATTGCATGTGTTGGTTTTCCCTCTCCTGTGGCTGTACCCAGCTGGAAACCTTTCACCATGGTGGTTCACAAAGCTTCACTCCTTCACCTCCTGGGTCCCAGGGACCCTTGCTGAGAGAGACCTGGGGGTCTTCGGGTGCACTCCTGGAGCACGGTGGGCTGGGGGCTTGGGGGATGCTGTGGGGCAGGGGTGCTGGAGGGAAGGACCTGGAGAGGGGAGCCAGTGGCTGTGCCCTCCTCTCGGTCCTCAGGCAGTGAGCTTTCTGTGCCTGCCCATCACCTTTGGGGTGGTGTTTGCCTCCGGCACAGCCTCCTCCCAGGCAGCAGACCCAACCCGCCCCTCACCAGTCCCTGCCATGGTGCCGGTGTCCTACAAAAGCTGGGTGGGAGCAAAGCATGGGCAGGAGGTGGCCAAAACCCCGCCCCAGAGCAGGACCCAGGCAAGCCACTGCCTCTCACTCACTCACTCCCACAGCTCCCCGGTGTAGTGGTGTCACCAAGGCACTTATTTATGAACCAAGTACATGGTTGGTTGGTTGGTGGCTCCTTTTTTAATGAGTAAAACATTTAAAATCAGTTTGAACAGGCTCTTCAGCAGTATGGAGAGATCATGCTGGCCTCAAGAGCAGCAGGTGGTTTAATGGATTTTTTTTTTTAATCATTTTGGGAGTTGGAGCCTTTTCTCCCCCCCTCCCTTCCTAGCAGGTTTGCTGTGTTGGCATTTCTGCATTTGGGCAGGGACTCCCCAAACCTCAGTGTTCTGGATCTTCCCACATTTGCAGCCTTTTGGGATGTGCAGCTGCCACAGACGCCCTGTCCCTTGGTAGCTGTTCTGAGGGGTGGCTTGTGCCATAGCTCTGCCTGAGTTATACAAAATCCCTGTCCCTGGGAGAAACCTTTTGCAGCTGTAACGTGCGGAAGCCAGATTTGGTCCGGAAGCTGGGGAGAGAGAAGGCAAGCACACGTGTTAAGGTTTGGCCTTTGGTTGTCTGTGGCACGTGCAGGGTCTTGGGTGCAGCAGGACAGGAAGGGCTTCACCTGGCGAGTGCAGCCTCTGGCTCTTTCTGCAAGGCAGCAGGTGCAAGGAGCACCCCAGGATGGCTTAACTCCTCAAGGCTTTCAGCAAGATCTGGTGAAGGAGATGTGCTGGGGACACTTCAGGGCAGAAGGCAGTAAGGCAGTCCCAGAGAAGGCTTCCTGCACGGGGCTGTGTGTCCGTGTGTCCATCCGTGTTTCTGTGCAGCGCTTGTGGTGGGACCCAGCGTCGCCGGGCTCGCCGCTGCAGCCGGCACGACCTGGAGGCCCTGGGAATCCAGAGCCTCCCCTCCACCATCATTCTGTCTGCCAATTTACTTTTTAAGCCAATAAACTCCAGAGGGGAGCCCCCACCTAAGGATGCTCTTTGGCTTCCTGGGGTCCATAAAACCCTACAAGTCATTTTCCTCTGCTGTTATAATTTTTTTACAGTCTTTTTTAAGATCTCCAACTGACTATGCAGAGAACGTGTGGATCTGTGTCTCTCTCCCCAGCTCCCCTCACCTGCCTTTTTCAGTGTCTAAGTAAAATATTTAGCTTTTTTTTTTTTTTTTGGATAATAATAAAACTTTGGAAAAAAGCCTGAAAAGGTCCAACTTTGTGGGTGGTGGGGGGGTTGGAGATGCTTTGAAACTCTAACATTGATGTAAATACTTTGCTATTTGATAATTAAATACAAACAGACCTCACAAAACAAAAGTGTAGCTTGTGTATGAGAGGACTCGTTTGCTCCTTAGCATCCCTGTTAAGAGGAGCTGATGCTACCTGGAGCACGTGTGGTACCCATGTGAAGCTCCTGGTGCTTCAGACACTTTTTCTGGAAGATACTTTTGGGATCTGGTGCCGCTTCTGTGCTGCTGGAGCCATTCCCCACCCAGGCTCGTGGTTCAGCACAAGATCAGGGCCGTGTCCGGCACCTCCAGCAGTCCTGGAGGAAAAGCAAGCGACACGGTGATTGCAGTCAGGCCCTGAGGGGTGCTCCCTGTGCCCCCAGCCTGGGACACGCTGGCAGAGCAGGACTCTGCCCTTGCATGGCCCAAAGCAAGGGCAGGGCAGGGGTGGTGTTTGTGCTGCCAGAATCCAGGGCACGGTGTCCCTGGTGAAGCCACCCAGGCTGGGCTGGGGGGGACAGGACAGAGGCAGCCTCCCTTCAGCAGAATCTGCTTTATCAGCAACTCCAAGAAACAGGCCTGCTCTGTTAAGGTAATTAGTGGGTGCTGATTGGGATCCCTTACTCGCTGATTAACGAACTGATACATAGCACAGCGCTGGGGGTGGAAAGCTTTCTAAATGCAGAGTGGATGCTGCTGCTGCTCCTTCACCACTACCATCATCACCACGGTCTGGGGTGGCTTTAGCCCCTAGTCTGGCTGCTCCCTCCTCCTCAGACTGGTAAGTTACTCAGTATTATCACCTTAAAAGTTTAATTCTTTGTGTTTTGTTTGTCTTTAAAACAATTAAGCGACTGGGGGATTATCTCTTGTGTGCACGTCCCTTGGCCCACGTGCAGTGCATGGGCTGGGGGTGGGCTGGCGAGGTCACACCAGGAGGAAAGCTGAGGCCGTGGCTCCTCCAGCCCTTGAATCTGCACCTTTGGTGTTGCTGTTTGAGAATGGGATGGCCCTGGGGGAGGCCAGGGTGCTGCTGTCCAGCCTGAGCTCTGGGGCAGCTCTGGGGGAACTGAGGTGGTTTGTGTACAGGGCATGAGGGGGCTGGATTCAGCACTTCCAAGCCCTGCCTGTGGCACCATTTGCTTCCTCCTCTCCCTGTCTTGTCCTCAGCCTCAGTGGCAGCTGAGGCATCTTAAGAGGGTATTAGGGTGGGGCTGTGGCTGCCCCTGAGCAGCTCTAGTGAGGAGGCAGTGGGATCTACACTGGCAAGGATGAGTTGTTGTTTGACTTGAGCATCCCCCTCACTTACCCAAAGCTCAGTGGTAGCGCTCCCCAAGAGCGTGGAGTCCTGGCTCCCACGGGATAAATGCTTTTGAGTACACAGGGTCAGCCCTGAACTGCAAATCCTGAGTTGTGCTGAGGGTCTGGGGTCTCTCCCACAGCCCAAATGCAGCACAAGGTCTCCTGGGGTAGGAGCAGGGTGCTGTTTGTTAAAGGGCTGGCTCACAGCAGGACTGTGCCCCCCGTGTCAGACTCTCAGGTTTTGCTGGCAGTGCCATCACAGCTCCCACAGTGCCTGTTACTGGTAACAAGGGGTGGACAGGAGGCTGCGTGCATTGACTTAGAGGACACAGCTTGTTGTCACTTGGATCTCATCCCCTCCAGCAGCAGGTGTGGGTGGCACCTGAGCCATCTGTCCTCCCTTGCCCTGCTATCAGAGGATTTGCCTTTGCTGGAAGAGTAGCAAAAACCCTCTTGCCAAGGGTTAATCTCCAGGCTCTGGAGGGGAGGGCTGAAGTCCTTACCTGACTGTAGCTTACCTCCCACGGCTGGGAAACCACCTGGTGCCAGAGAAAAGCTGCAGGGCAGGGCTACCTATGCCCCTGAGTGATGTTTGTGGTTTCCCTGGCTCAGAAGATTTGGCTGCACCAGCCTGGGTGACAGCACAAGGGGACAAGTGCTGTTGTCGGTAGGACTGTGCCTCCGGAGTTGGCTGCCTCCCTGAGCCCACTGCTGGGGAATTCCAGCCCAAATGGCTCCTCCATGGGATCAACCTCTTTCCTCTGGCTGCTGCTGTTTGTAAGGACACGTTGTGGGCTTGTCTCAGGGTGAGCAGGAAGAGAATCCAGGCAGGAGGCACTGATCACCCAGCAAGATCCCTGGATGAGAGTGCTGGGAGAGCAGGCTGATTCCTACCTGCACCCCGAGCAGTGCTGGGGAGCTCAAGTGCCAAGTATCAGATCCGAAGATATGCACTATCGTGGATGTCAGGCAGATCTGAGGTTCAAAAAGCCATACCATGGCAAGCCTTGTGGTATTCCAGCTGCTCATCCTGGGGATGCTCCCTCTCCCTGAGAAGGGTTGAGGAGTATGAAAAGCCCCTGGACACTAAGGCTGCACTGAGGAGTCCGAGGACTGCCTGAGCCAAAGCTGCGTCTGTTTCTAAGGATTGGAGCCTGGGCCGGCTTTTGGTTTGTTTTTTTTTTTTTTCCTTTATTGACCCTGCTGTGACACTGATCTGTTATGTGACCTAGAAAAGAAAATGATCTCTCCCTCATACAGAAAGACAAAGGAACAGCTTAAGGCTCCAGCTCCCTGTATCCAGGCAGCATCAGGCAGATGGACACTGTAATTCAGCAAGGTGATGAGACTCACTCAGTGCCAAAGTGTCAAGTGACAATTGCGGGCAGTGTCCAGGCTCCGTGGGGCCTGGCACAGCACAGTGCATGTATTCTAAATCTCACTTTTAGCCACTGGTGTAGCTGGCCACCCATGCAGTCCCCACAGAGACCCCATGGTGCCTCCAGATCCCCAGGGACAGAGCCACCCCACTATTGTCCTGGCAGAGACGGGCAAAACATCTCCTGTGAGCATTTTTCCATGTAGCTGGCAAACACCCAGCTGAGCACTCCGGCTGTGTCTGTCCAGGCTCAGCCCCATCTGTGGTGCACAGGCAGGGAAGCTCTGATGCTGCTTTTCAGAAGCCATCGGGTTCGACCTGTTCTGCAGTCACAGGCTGGTTTTTCACGGTCTCTTTATGGCGAAGGACGAACCAGGCATTAGCATGGGATGTGAGACTTGGTTGGGCTCCTCATTCTGCCTGAGGCCTTCTGTCTGACCATGACGAAGTTGCTTTAATTTTCTATCTTTAAAATGAAGATGGGATCTCAGGGCCCTGAAGAGTGTAAGAGTGTGCTGGGGAGGGCTGTGTGCATATCAAAGAGTGCTCCTTCTCTGCATTAGGGCTGGGAGGTTTCTTACCCCACTGAAAGCTGTCCTGCAGCCTCCCTCTTTTGAAGTGCTTTTTTCGAGCTGAGTCTCACAGAAGGGAAGAGCCCGCAGCTGTGCCTTGTCTTGAACCCCACGTACAAAGCCAGAGCTTGCTCTCATCCAAAGGGTTGTCTGGCTTCATGGCTAGCATTTATTTAAATTGCTGTAAAGTGCAACTTGGCTAGTGAGCAACAAAAGTGTACTCTTGACAGAAGAGAGTGCATTAGCTTAAATATACTGAAACTTAAAAGTTGCTCAGAGCACAGCTGTGCCATGGCTTGCAATGAGTGCCCTCCCCTCTCCTTTCCATTTGTTATTTATGCCTGAGTTGATGTGACAGCTACTGGGATTTCCCTCGGCCTGACAGGTGACAGAGCTGTCACATCTATTTTTGATGTGGCACATTTTTTTTTTTAAATCGTGTAAACACTGATATGCCCTGAACTCTTTCCAACTTGGACTTGGCCTTCAGAGCAAGGGACAAAGCCAAGCCTGTTTCAGCTCCAGCAGCAAAGCTCCCACACCCTTTAACACTGTCAGGTGCTCCTGGGATCCGATCTGGGATATCTGCTGGATCCCACAGTGTGTCTCTGCCCGTTCTACACAGGGACATGGGCTCACACCACCACATGTCCCCCTGGAAGCTGGGCTGCCCTGAGCACAGGGACAGGTCGGGGTGACGCGGTGGTGCCATGGGATGGGCTTACACCACGCGAGCACCCAGCAGACACTTTTCCTGTCAGCGCTGGGGATTAGCGGCTTCCAGGACACAGCTCGGGGGTTTAATTTCGTAAGCAGAAAGAAAAAGGGGAATCTGTCACGTAAGTGCAGAGATACGCAGGAGGTGCTTCTGGTTGTGAGCTGAGGCTGTTCAGGAATTGCCAGTCTGGCTCCCAGTCTGCCCACGGTCAGGTTAAACAGTTAAGAAGAGTCACTACTGGGAGCTACAGGGCAAACAGGCTCTGCCTCTTGCTGGAGACTGTTTGGGGTTGCTGTGCTGGGAACAGAACAATGCAGAGACACGTGATTGCTGGGCTAAGGCATCCACAGTGAGCAGCCAATGCATCATGCTGGGCAGGAGGCCATAGACCAAAGTTTATAAAGCTTTATTAAACATTTTGAACAGCTGTGCAATGAACAAACAATACTCTGGAAGTTTCACAACCTCATAGCTTGAACTGCCTCAGGACAGCAGCAGCCACTTCTGCTGCTCTCCACCAGAAGACTGAAGGAAAGACAAACAGATGGCAAAGGGGAGGGAAACCTTCAAAGTTTAGAGATAAGTGTTTTGTGTCAACCTCTAAGGCTTCTCACAAACCAACCTCTCCTCCAGGCGGTAGGCCTGACCCATCACCATCTTGGATTCTTGACATCCTTCTGCCAGGAAAGCTGGAGACACCAGGCATTTTTCCAGCCTCTGCCCTTCTCTAGTCAGTAGCACCAGCACCTTCTGTCACCTCTGGCCCAAAACCATTATCTCTGAAAATGGCTGAAGCATTTACTGCTTCAAGCCATGCCTCCACCTCAGGACTCTCTCCTGCCCTGCCCACACACAGCCTTTCTGGCTAGCATGAGTTTTGTAGGGTGAAGTTCACAGTGGCTTCCAAAACCCCGTGTCTTGCAGCATGCCAGTTCTTTATCCCAACAGTCAACACCTTGGTAAACCCGGGACATGTAGGAGGAGGGGAAGAGACAGTCTCTACTGCCTGTGAGGCTTTATAAAAGCAGCAGCATAACTGAGGCTTTCAGGCTGGGATCTCGGAGCATACAGAGTTCAGAAAGCACTTCAGCAGTGCACACATCTCTTTGGCAGGCTGAGCAGGAGGAGATGACTCAACTGCCTCTGGCTCCAGCAGCTTTTGGCCAAGTCCATTTGTGAGCTGTTGCACTTGCCCTTGATCAGCAAGGTGGGAAGGCTGGCTCCCCACAAAGAGAGACTGAGAGAATCTTGTAGCTATTCAAGCAGGACCAGTGGGCCAAGAGCCCTGAGTTAGACCACCACGGCCTAATGCAGACAAGTGACACTCAACTCCAGCACTCTCAGCTGGGCAGGGGCCAGCGGCTCAGGCTTCCAGCAGTTCTCAGTTGAGAGGGCTGGTGTCTGTTCCCGGTGATACGGGAAAGGAAAAAAAAAAAAAAAAAGACTTCTGCTTCTAAAAAAGCAGGTGGTGCTGCCAGAGTTCACACAGTAAACGAGTCGAATTTCACAGGCAGAGTGGGAAGAATTTGCCACTCTAGTCCACGCACAGTTACAGGAAATGGGTTGTCCTTACTCCAGTCCCATACCCAACACCCCCCTCCTCCCCAGCCCCACCCCCTTTTTAAAAGCAAAACAAGAGCCCTCAGCAGACTGGAAGATGATGATTTTCTAGGTGCCCACTATGTTGGGATCATGAGCTGATTCTGGCAACTGGGATCCTGTGCAGTGATACAAGAAGCAGTTCCCCCAGCAGCTGTAGCAGATGAGGAATAGAGCTGCCAGGAAGACCAAGGCACAAATTGTGCAAGGTTTCCGTTCCAGGAGAAAACTGAGCAGGTAGAATCCCATGAACATTGAGTGACTGAACCACAATGCTGGGTTGAGGGGCTTGGGTATGAGCAGGACAGGTAGCAACCACTGAAGGCAGTACATTGTGGCTGGCTGGCTGGGGCCTCGTGGCAGTAGCAGTCAGATGTGCTCCAGAACAGGCTCCAGCAACTTCTCCTGAGGGCAGGCTGCTCTGTAGGGAGGGGAAAATGTCAGACTATCAGAGAAATGCAGGGAAAAAATCAACTGACATTCTTCTAAAGCTTCATTTACTCTCAAGCATAATATGCTGATGGTTGAACTCCCAGTACTAAATTCTGCTGTGTCCTGGAGCTGGTGGAAAGCTTCCTGCTTTCTGAACCACTCAGGTGGAGCCAGGATCAGCTAATGCTGGTGTAGAAGTGTATCCTGTGTGCTCTGTTCCTCAGGCCTTTATCCAGGCTAACAAGTGAGACCCTTATAGCACAGTGCAGGAACAGAAAGAGAGAGGGGGAAATGGAAAGGAAAACAAGCTGCCACAGCCTTCCCTACACACATTGATCCAAGACAGTCCAAAGGCTTGAGTGATGATATAAAGAAATGCAATTGAAGGGTAATCATTATCTGGTGCTACAGAGAAGTGTTAAGGCAGCATTAGTGTAAGGAATTGTTCTGCACACAAACAATAAAGTCTTCCAGCAGGACAGCACCAAACCAGCTGCACATCAGGCTACCCAGGAAAGCCCTGGCAGTGTCCAGGCTGCAAAACAAAGGGGAGGACAGGCCCTGCTTAAGGATTTATAATCCTTGCCAAACAGCTAAAGTCAGATAAGACAAAGTATGTGAATAGATCAAAGGGGGGGACAGGCTCAAAATGGCAATTTCCATAAGTGCTGTAAACACAGGATTTCCTCACTTGGATTATTATAAAACCCTCTGGAAACTGAGCTTTAAGGGCTTTCCTAAGCAGGGATGGCAGCACACTACAAGTCCAGAAAACCTGCTTCTACCTTTAGCAACCACCTCCATGACACTGTGCGCTTTTGCTTTCTCCTCTGAAGCACTACAAACACCTTCAAGAATTTCAAATGGCTTTAAAAACAATAAATGCCTCACTAAGGAGGGTCTGGTGGGGACAGCTCCTCGCAGCAATCCTTGTATCTGCAATTACTCAATGGAGCAGTGCTCCCTCAGAAGGATGAAGGGCTCAGCAGAGCCTGTTAGGATTACAGCTGGGGGGTGGGAAGGTTAGTAGGATGAAGGAGTGAGAATGTAAACAAACAGCACATTCCACTAGCTCCTGTTGGCAGGAGAAGGGATTTCCTGGCAAAGGGAGGGAGAATGAGGGACTGTAGAGAAAAGCCAAGAGAAAACCACACGAGGTTCTCTTCCAAAAGAACACTGAGGTCAGACTTGTCTCGCAGGTACCATTGGGATCTGCTGTCAGCTGCAGGAAATGCTGCCATCCTGAGCAGCACCATCTATTTTTCTTTGATGTTAGTAAGAAAATGCAGGCCAACATCTCCACCAGCACAAACATTATGAGGGGAAAGTACATTCTGCTGGTGCTCCTGCAAGGGAGTGTTCTCCAGCAGAGAGGGTAGCTGGAGTTCAATTAGTAAAACTAAGCTGCAGCTCAGTAGCCAAAGAGTAAGGAAAAAGTTATTTTATGCTGCAATACAGATAAAGCCAAGTCACAGGAATAAAGCTCCCAGTGTTAGTCCTGTTTTAGGCAAGTCACTCACTTGCATCTTTAAGGGCAAGTCTAATCCCCCATCTACAAACTGGAATTAGCTATTACTCATTTCATAACAAAACATGCTGTCTGCTTGCCTTTGTGAATTGCTCAGATGTTTCTGGAGTAAACAACACCACAGAAGTATTGGAGAACTTTTTTCCAAGGGGAAGAATGGAGAGAGAAAAAGATCTATCAACAAATATTTGAACAGGAAGGTAATTCAACCCCATCACCGAACTTTTTAGTTCAGATTGCACTGAATGCAGCAAAGCTGTACTAAATCGATGATCTGCTGCTGCCTTAATCCTCCTGAAATGTTTCTTTCTTGAAGCTTCCTGTAATTTTTTTTCTCACAAGTGCTCCAAATACTGAGCATTAAAAATCACTACCTAAACATCATGTTATGTTTTTGCTAGATCCAGCCCTAAGTTGCATCAGCTTGACTGCTGTGGCAATTTGTGTCACCTGTTCTTGAAACTTTAGTTTAAAGTGCCTACTTTGCTTTGCGTTTTCTGTCTCTAGAGCAAAGAAATGGGTAAAGAATATGTCTGTTAAGTAGCACAAGGCTGAAAGAAAGCACTAGAATTTTTCAGAACTAATGTCACAAATCTCTCAGCTTTAGTAGGGTCATGTATCGCTATTGAGCCTTTAGCCCCAAATTTTACAACTGACTACAGTTAGAAAATAATTATAATTTGTGTTGTAGTTACACTTTGTACTTCATGGTCTGGCCTCCTCACTCCTACAGTGCTCTTAACAATAACACTCTAAACACTGAGTTGATTTTAAGCATCTAAGCTTTACTTGAGCACTTCCTCCAAACACAAAGCCATCTCAGAACAAGTTACTCATTTTTAAATATTAGTATTTCCTGCAAGAGCCAGTTGCTTGTAGCAATCAATGCAATCGCTCTGCAGAATAAAGAACCATTTAACAGTAGTTATTTTTACTATGAAGTTTCAATGCCAGTGCCCTTCAACCTGAAAACCTCTTGGATTTCTGACAAGTGCAGACATTCACACAGCTGCTCTTTGTATCTGTAGTCAGTTTGCTTGTATTTTCACGTGCCCCTTCACTACCCACCAGTTAAATGCTGAGGACCCTTGGCTGTATGCCACAGCTGGTCCTAGATAAAGTACCTACTACTGAAGGTTCCTGCAGCTATCTCCCTCAAGGGACTTTCCACTAGTAAGATATGTGCTCTTCACTAGAGATTCTTTGTACAGCTGGCAATGAGACTGAGTTTTCTTTCCACTCTATTAATCTAAGAGAAACAGCACCTCCTGCTACCAGCTCTTTAGTGAGCAGGGAACATTCT
Source organism: Oriolus oriolus (assembly GCA_013400235.1). Classification (NCBI taxonomy): domain Eukaryota; kingdom Metazoa; phylum Chordata; class Aves; order Passeriformes; family Corvidae; genus Oriolus; species Oriolus oriolus. The sequence goes on along the minus strand of VXBT01009351.1, from coordinate 1,244,646 downwards.
CCTTCGTGCCCAGGACAGGCAGATCCTTCTGGAAGCCACAGCAATATTCAGTTTTGCCTGATTTCTCAAGCAAGGTGAAACGTGCAAATTAAAGATTCCTACCTTGTTGTCTTTGTCCCTTCCTCACAGTCCAAGCCAAAGATTACCATGTTCCAGAGCAAATAATAACCTGTCACCCAACAGGACTCGTTTCACAACTGCATCCTGCTTTCCCTCAACCAGTTGCTCTTGTTCTCCCCTGCCTGACTCACCTCTTGCCTCAGCCAGCCCAGTGTCCTGCTATCCTCAGACCTGCTCCTGTGCTGCTCCTCATGTCATCTGATTTGGTGGCCAGTCGTGTGTACCTGATGGCTCCTTTCCACTGCCTCCTTTTGCCCCTCCACAGCTCTTGGAGCCACTTGAACTCACTGCAGACCCCTCAGCAGCAGAGCTGGTGATGCTCCCTCCCACTGTGGCTCAGTCTGATCTCCACGTGCTACCAGAGCCTCCCCCTGCCAGTTCCTGCAGGCAGAGGAGCAGCCAGGGGAGGTTCCCTGCACACCTTGTTAGTAAGCAAGCACCAATACTTTTCCACATGCTTATTAGTTGGCTTCCATTGCATTCCCAGCCCTTCCTGCTGTCATCTTCCCTCTCAAAAACATTCAGGTCCTGCTGGCGTATGTTTGTGGGGAGGATTTTGGAATTCCAGTGCGAAGACAGCAGCACACCTTTTCCAGGCAGAAACAAAACTTCAATTATGACAGGTCTGGAGTGAGTAACATAGTGCACTGCTTTGCAGTGGATCAGTCACGTTTTGGAATAAATCCATCTGAGGAGATAGCAAGCTGTTCCTTCACATTCTACAAACTAACTCAGCAATTAACACACCCAGAGGTGTTCCTACAGCCACTGGTTTGACACAGCAGTACGCCAATGCCAAGTCTGTACCTTTCTCAAGAATGTTTGAATTCTTTAACAGTCATTTACCCTGGAAGGGGAGAATAATCAGCCAGCTTTCCCTAAGCACTTCAAGGGTAAGCTTGTTCAGACCTTGCTAAGGCAGCCTTTAAGCCAGTGCTGTCCACACAGAACTCCCCCAGCAGATGCTACGGAAAGTCTCCCAGGCTGAGAGCTGAAAGCTCTGCAATAAAACACTGAGTAACCTTTTTATTGGGGCGTGCTCGCGCCATTCTCCCCCTTTCCCAAGAGCTGAAGTCTCTGCTTGTGAGGTAAAGCCACACTGGTTAGATAAAAGTCTCTCAAGTTATCTAGTGCACATAACTGAAGGGTAAGCCTCAGGGATGTGTTTCTTACCTACAATGCTGACCTGCTTGCTTAAAACAATTTTATCAAAAACCCTGTCACAACTATTAACTGATGTGTGTGGGCAGTGCTTACACTGCCAGCCTGTGTTCAAAACCAACTCAAGTACCACACAGCACCCAAAACAGTGGCTGAAAAATACACATCCAAAGCACTGCAACAAAAAGAGGTGAAGAACTATCGAGTGACAAGTTTGAAGAGTTCAGCTAAGAAAAGCAACAGCAGACCAGCTTCCCAGATGCCAACCCTCTGTCGTAAACCCAAGAACCATAACTGCTCAAACTTTAGGACCTATTTGCAGCAGGGATTAACTTCTCCAGGGTTTTTTTTTAGCCTTTCCACTATTATTTCAATTTTTTTAAAAGCTTTATCTGCTGGTATGACTCAGCTGGAAAGAGTGAGTCTACAGCTTTTGGCAAAGATCTTACCCTAGTCTTGGATCATGCCCTGGACACTTGATGTAGACTCAGAAATGGTGCAATGTAATCACAACAGTTTCCAAAAAGAGCAACAAATCCTTGACTAACCAAGCCTCAGGGTTAGTGTTCTGATTTTTCATGGGAGACACAATCCGAAGCAACTCACCTGGTGAAAAGTGGAGGCTCTCTGTTGAGCCGCTCTTTTCACCACTTCCAAAGCTGCCCTCTGACCTTCATTACTGATGGGGGATGGATTGGCTTTTGTCCAGAGGCAGTGCCCACTCCATCGGGACTGCAGTGCTCTCACAGCACCAGGGTGAATCCTCCACCACCTGTGAGCAGGAAGGCAGAGGAGAGATCCAAACTAAAACGAATTGCTTTTTTCAGAGAACTTGGAATGGGCCTGGAAATCATCAGGAATCAGAGGAGCAGAAGCTTAAGGCAGCCAACTCTGTGATGGGAAGAGATGTCAGTAGTCACAGTTGTCACCTGAAGTATTACTACTTTCATTTATACTAATTAATTAATTTTCAGAGGTCCTGATTCCCACCTTCTGCCTTTAACTGCCAAAGATCACAACCTCCAGGCCCATTCCAAGTTCCCTGAGAAAAGCAGTTTTAATTTGGACCTCTTCTCTACCTTTTGTGCCTTCAGCAGGCTTCAGAGGTCCAAATACAGCCTGATAAGGGTGAGTTTTCTGCACCTCAGGTTAAGAGAGGCAAAAATGCTTTTTGGGCAGCTATGAGGAGTTATGACCTATAGCTTGGAAAGACAAAGGTTACTGCACTATGACGGTACTCGCAAGATCCATTGAAATATTTCAGTACCAGGAAAGTATGGGAGAGTTCAGCATGTTGTGCACTGCATTTTAAGAGCTTGTTTTTCCTCTTCTCTTGCACTTGCATGTTTGGGACATCACGAGCAATGTTCGTGTGACAGAACAGCTTGAACACTCGCTTTGCAGCTGGCTCAAAGCATGGATGGGGGCTCGGGGAGGGTGCCTGGCCAGGCACACCAGCGCTGCAGAGCGCTGTATTCACAGACTATCACAGATACAACCCAAAATCCCGGGTTGGAAGGGACCCACACGGCCCATCCCAGCCCAGCTGCCGGGACACAAGCTTGTCTCAGAGCGCTATGCTGCCCTGGGGAGAAACACGCCCGGGTTTCCTTTCAGAAGGCGCTAAAGAGAGCTGCGAGAGGTTCGTGACCGAGAGCTGCAGGAAAGGAGGGGAGGGCACACACAGCGCTGTTATTTCCATGCTGGCACCGGCCGAGCTCAGGGTCGGTTGGAGCCTTTTCCATCCCGGCGCACGCAGGGCTGCGAGCGCGCGGCTCCCCCGCAGCACGGAAACCTTCCCCCTTTCCCCACAAGACCCCCGAAGTTCGCGGGGTCCCCCCCGCTCCACCAGCCCGCCGGCTGGGCCCCCGCCGCTCCCCGGCCCGTACTCACCGCGCGGTGCCGCCGCCTCACGCCGCCATCCCGGGGCCGCCCTGAGGAAGGAGGGATAGGCCGCCTGGG
>VXBT01009351.1:1182868-1204388 GCA_013400235.1 Oriolus oriolus | reverse complement strand
TGAGCCGGCTCTATAAGGGCGGTGGCGGCGGCGGGGCACGGTCAGAGCCCGCTCCGGTCGGATCGGCGGTTGTGTCGCCCCGTGTGTCCCGGCACAGCCCAGCCATGCCGCTGCCCCGCGTCCCGCTGCGCGCCGCGCTGCTGCTCGGCCTCCTGCTGCAGGCTGCCGCCGCCGAGTCGGTGAGTGGGACAGGGGGGAAAGGGGAGGGTCTGCTCTGGCAGCGAAGGGCTCCCGGTGCCCCGGGAGGGGGATTGGGTGACCCGCGGGGCTCGGGCCACACTCGCCAGCAGCCTGAGAGCCGGTGCCACGGCTGCACTCCAGGCGGTCTGCCCCCGCTGTTTGTCCTTCTCCGGGGAAAGGGAAGGGTGGGCGAAACAGGGAGACGGCGATAGGGCCGTTCTCGTTCTTCCTCTGGTTCCTGTGGCTCGGACGCTGCTTCCTCCGGCAGATGCCAAAGCAGCGTCGCCCATGCCCGGCCGTCCTGCCCGGTGCCGAGCTGTCCCCGCGGCTGTGCCGCTCCTCACGTATCCCGCTCTGCGCCGTGCTCTGCCCTGCCCAGCGTGCTGCGCTTACAGCAGCGCAGGGGACCCGGCTACCTGCTGGAAGTGAGCTGCTCTCCATTACGGTTTTAATCTCCCAATTTCTGGTCGTGAAAGTCCTTTAATTCTTCTTTTCTTTTGCATGCGTGGTGGGTTGGATGTGTGCGGTGCGTTGCAGCGCCTGGATAGGCTTTCCAGCCTTACCTGCGTTTGGTTGTGCTGGTACCTGGTGTCTTTCTGTGTATATCAAACCTTCTTCGCGTCCACATGGGAGTGAAAAATGATGCGTTACCGTGGAGGGTTTAATAATCTCTTAAATATATAGTGAGGTGAAACATTTTGGATGCTTTAAGCCGGCACATGTGGGGTCTTCGTGGTGAAGCAGAGACCACCTGGGGATTCTGGCTTCCCCGCTGTTTGTTTGTTTTTGTGTGTGACCATCTTGCTGATAGTGCAGTCAGGGGGGATTCTTCTGTTGGTGTGAAAGAGCTGCTGATATTAAGGTAACTGCAGGAGATAAGGGGTTCCCAAGTAAGTTTAACCATCCACATTGGTTTGTTTTGGGCTGAAGGCTGGGTGGGCAGATCAGGACTGATAAGGCTCTGCTGCTTTCTAATAGGGGCACAGGGCTGGGGGGTTTGCTGGTTGTAGAGCAGGAATCTCCCACAGAGAGCATCTGTAGTAATTGTCAGCTACTCTGCTAAAACCAACCAGCCCAAATCCACTTTACTCTAATCTGGTGTCTTTATCCCTGCCATTAAGCACGTGAATCAGTCGTTTGGGAACTGGCCCAAACTAGTAGGGCAAACCTTTGGGGCAGACGGCATCTGGAAGTTGCACTGACCATGTTTGGTATGAAATGCAACTTGGTGTCCCTGGGGACTGGACTGGTCTGCAAGCATCGGATTTCTGCAAAGACAACAAATTTTGCACAGATGTGGTCTGTTAAATCTTTATATAGAATTTACGTGAAATATTTAGCCGTGTCCTTTAAGCTACCTAAGATTGAGTGTTTGCTTGAGAAGTAACACTGGCCTACTATAAAGCCTAATCCAAACAAATTGTTTGGGTTACAGGCTGCCGGGGACGAGACGAGGATGACACACGGTTTGGGAGGGTTCTGCTGGCACTCCTCCCATATTATTTTTTTTAATAGCACTGCCAAAACGTGCAGGGCTGCACAGCATGTGGCTCCTGGTTTTTTCTGTGCGGGCAGGGTGAAGACAGGTAGCTGTTTCTTAACAAGATGGGGATTGTATTTCTTGTGCTTATGTAAGAGCGTGGATGTTGAGAGTGATTCGGTGCTTGAAAATTTCCCCAAGCCTGTACAAACAAAAATGCCTTGGCTCTTTTCCCCTTGAGCAGCTTTCTGGTGTAAATGGGATTTCTCCATGTGAAGCAATCCTGGATGTGTAAGAGGGTGGGGAATGTTACTGAAGTGCCTAAGCGTGACGTTGGTTCTCGGGCTGTGGGTGGGTGGGTTGTGTGACAGCAGCCCCGCAGCTTTTTGTGAGAACATTGCCTTCTTCCCGCGGGGCTGAGGGAGGCTGGAGCTGGTGCCTGGCGTCACCAGGTGGTCCCCAGCCCTCTCCGCCTGAGTGCCTCGGAAAGCAAAGGATGTGTGGGCAGGATGCTCCCCTCTGAGCTGTGCAAGGGTGGGCTTCCTGCCGAAGATGCTTGAGGGGGGATGGACAGAAAATCACCAATGCATCCAAGATGTGGGATCAGTGGAGTTAACAAAGGCCACGAGCTGTGCCTTGCTTGGGCAGAGTGGCATCGCTGAGCTTTCCCTGTGCTTTCGGCATCCGGAAGCGGCCCTGGCAGCACAGGAGGGGAGCAAGGGGTATTCCCCCGTGGCAGAGGATGTTCCCTCTGCTGCAGGCTTGGGCCCTGCTCGGTTTGTCTGGGCTGCAAAAGCGCCGAGTGGCCGGAGCCCAGCAGGGCCGTAGCAGTGCTAGTGGGCTGCAGGCTTGCTGCAGCTGTCCTACTTTTGTGCCTTGAACTACGCAGAAAAAGTCTTCATGCAGCACCACGTCGTGTTTGTGTGTCCTCAGCAGTACAGAGGAGCACAAATCCAGCCCAGAAGCTCCTGGCAGAGGATTGCTCAGTGGGAGGGGGGAGGCTTCGTGCTGTTTGTGGACTGTTTGCTGGTTTAAAGCAATCATGCTCACAGGCCTCCTGATTGGCAAAGCTGGTGTCTTGTTGATGATAGCTGTGTTTGGAAAGTAGTGCAGCATTATTAATGTTAAAACCGGTTTGGCTTGTCCTGCTGCCATTGATCCCCGAGGCCTGTTCTTTCTGCTCTTTGCCCAGTTTCTCATCTGTCCCTCCCAATCAAATCAAGACATTGCTATCTGCACGTTTTACTTTATTTTACCTTGACTTGCCATGCTCACGTTTAGAGCAAATCTCTGCTTTGCTTCAGTCTCCCTAAAACACAGAGCAGCAGAGTGATGGTATCTAAAGCGATGTCCCTTAGCCCCGAAGGGGAAGGAGCTCATGGCTTCTGGTAGTCAAACCCATAGCTGTTTGTGGGGATGAAATGACTGTAATGTGTAGGAAAAAACCAACCTCTTTAGCACCTTGTGCTTTCTTGAACTGCTTGCACAACTCCTGGAGTGGGAGTTCAGGGCTGCACAGTCCCTCCACCCCATAGCACCTTGTCCCTGCTAGATATAGAGGTTCCCATGGGTAGGAGCAGTCACCCTGCAGCACTTGGGCCACAGTCAGGGAAACAGCCCTGCTGCCCAGCTCTCATCTGTCCCAAGTGCTGCCAGCTCCCATGCTGGAGAGTGCTTTCCTGTGGTTCAGAGCTTTCCCGAACATCTTACGCAAGAGGCAAACTGGGGCTGAACTTGTTACTTTTCAGATTTGTGACACCAGAGGCTCATCCACCCTGGGAAGTAAGGGCTGTTAGCCAGCCTGATTGCTCTCTTTCCTGCCCCTCCTGTTGCTCTCTCCCAAGGTCTCGGCACTTTGAGATCCTGCAAAGGTGGTCTGCATCCAGTCCAGCAACAGGGAAAATGTTTTTCCTATGTGTCTTCCCCTCTTCCTTCCCCTCCAAGCCTCTGTTAATGGCTGTAGTATTGCCTTGAGCTGTTTGAATGTCGTGGGGAGGCCATTTGCTCTCTAATGCCTGAACTAGAGCCTAATGTGGCCTTGCCGTGATTTTCCTGTAGTGTCATACTGCCTCTTCAAAATGCTTGTGTCCCACTTCCACCGCGAGCTGGAGGCTGCTAACGCTAACCTGACTTTCCGAGTGATGACTGGGGGGGACGCTGGCTTGCTGCTCAGCATGCAGGCTTCAGCACAGCTCCTACAGCTGCTTTTCCCTCCCTTTTGACTGGTGGTGCTGGTAAATGCTCTGTTGGAAACATCCTGGCTGCTTGAATCCCCTTGGCTACAAGTTACCACTAGGTTGTGTATTTTGTGTGTAAGTTGTTCTTCCTCAAATGAATGGATTGATGGACTTAGGTTTAAATACTTTTTTTGATTAGTGGTAGTATCTGTACCTGTAAGGATGACGTGGTAACTGTGGTTCCACGGTCTGCAATGTGAATTACTTGGGTCGACTTGTGAGATTACTTGATTAAGTTATCGTGGCTCTGATCCCGCAGAACTCCCCAGCTATCACTTTGGCCAGACTAAATGCAGCATCCATCTTTCAAAACACTTCCTAGCTCTTGAGTTAACATTTATACTCTTGAGCCTGCTCTTAGGTCTTGCAGCTGCATTCTCCCCCTCTACTCGGTACATCCTGTTCCTTTATGCCCTGTAACAACAGCCGGGTTGTGCTGCTTTTGCAGCCTCAAACGAGAAGTTGATGCAGTTAAAGCAGTACAAAACCGAGGGGAGAAGCCCTGCACACGCCTGACCTCCGGGCTGCTGCTGAGGAGCATGTGTGGCTGTTTGTTTGAGACTCGCTGGAATGCAAATGCTTGAGATTAAGGATTCAAATTATTTGCACTAGAATGAGACTCTTGTGATGAGAATGGGCTTGGTGGCTCTGAATAGACAGGGCAGCCTACTTAGAGTTTTGCTTGTAGTAAGCCACTGCTCTGAGGGGGCTGTAAAAGATCCTACACTAATGAGCAGTTAGGGCTGTGCTTCTATGTTAGTTCAGACTCTTTTTTTTTTTTTTTTTTTTTGGTCTTTAAGCGTGTGCCTGAATGTTTGTCCAGTAAATGCTGCTGGTCAGAGGACCAGCTCTGCTGTGTGTCACCCTGACTTGCAGCAGGCATGCTCTGACTCAGGTTTCTGGCACTTGGCTTGGCATCCCATCTCCCGGGAACACTGCTGTCACCCTGTGAGTAACAGCCCTGGCCCCTTACCCAACGCAGTGACTCAGACTTCTGAGGCACTGCAGCACAGAGATAGATCTCTTCTTCTGGGGCTAGAAAGGGGGTGACAGGCAAAACTAGCGCTGCTGCTTGGCATCCGGTCTGTGCTGCCCTTGGCACCGAGCGCCTTTGCTGCTGCCTCCTGTTTAATCTGGTTGTGGCTTTGGTGGGCAGAAAAGCTGTCGGGCTCTGACATGTGACTGCTGCCAGCAGCCGAGGTGGTGTTGGCAGATCAGAAAATGGCCCTGTCTTGAGCAGCCATAACTTGCTCTGGCAGCTCCGTGGTTCCTTCATTTTCAGGCAGATGCTGTTGGAAACAAGAGTTGCATGGGAGAGAGGAAAGCAGCAGTGTTATCTGAAATGACGGAAAGCATTCGAAGCAAGCTAAAGGAGCATAAAGTCTCAAAAGAGGGGGTTAAATACTTAATCCTGAATTTGGAGAAAATGTCAGTGTAGGAGGGGAAAGCACGCAAGATGTAGCTGCGTCCCTCTTGAGTTTCTGAGGGCTGGCTGACTTGAAAAGTGTGCTTTTTGTAAAAGTCTTTATTTTTGCTGGAAATACGCACTGTTGTCAGTTTTATCCTTAAATCCTTTGAGGCTGAGACTCTGCTTATGAAATGCCAAGAGGCTGTTGTTAGACAAATTATTGGGATAACTTTAAAAATCAAAGCAGTTAATTAAAATCTCAGGGAGACGCTCCTTGAGGCAGGAAGGAGACTGGGAGACCCATAGCACTGTTACCCAAGCAGCTGGTGTTATGTCAACCAAAACCACTGCTGCTTCTTGCTTAAACAAATCATGTTCTGTGAGGGCAAGCAAAGCCTTCCATGGGAAGGATTTCTCTCTTGATGTTGCTCTGCCTTAGCTGCTGAGGGGGAAGAGGTGTCTTCACTGTGGGTCCTCTAAAACTGTGCTGCTGTCAAACTTGAATACGAAGAGATGTGGCCTTACCCCACTTACCTTGCTGCGAGGCTAACCCTGCCTTCTGCCCTTTAGCTGGTGTTACAGTCAAACAAGAGCAATAAAAGCAATGCTAACGCGCATTAACGACTGTGACAGTGCTTGGACTTGCACTGAAGTGGCCTGCACAGCACAGTAGCCAGAAATCTCTGTGCAGAAGGCAGAGTGACTGAGAGGAGTGTGGCGGGAAGGAGGGCACCTGGTGTGATGCTGTGCTGGCCTGGAGAGGAGTGAGACCCATCGGTGGAGGGACAGATCCTGACTGGTGTGGTGCTAGGAGGGTGGCAGAAGCTGCTTTAGTGGGCTAGGGCCCCCCCTTTAAAAACAGAGAAGCTCCTACTCTCCTCCAAATGGAAATACAGCCCTTACTGATGTCAGGAGCTTTTGCTTGGAAGATTCTGTTCCCCAGCGAGGTAAATATTTATTGCAAATCCACAGTGTGCAGTGGAGCAGAGTCTGGAGCCAGGATCTTGCAGGAGACTGTTTATGCGCGGGCTGTTCTTGGCGCTAATTCCAAATTTCCTGAGGCTGAGTGTGAGGAGCTGGTCCTGCGTGTTGGTTACTCACAGACCTGCCCATCCAGCCAAGCGTGGGCTCTGCAGCGCCAGGGAAGGAGTGACCAAAACAATAGCTGGGTCCCTCTGCTCTGGCCTTGACACTGCAGGTGCAGAGATGTGGTCAGGGAGGGCTGGAAGATTGCTGCTGGCTGCTCACCCTCCCCTCAGAGAGGGGAAGAAGCCTCGCTGGGAGTTCAGAGCCCTCAGAGAGAGGAAAATGCTTCTGGAAGTGACAGGTTTCCTGAAGTACAGCTGCGTTATCCCGAATAGCCCGCGCTGTGTCTGCGGCTTCCTGGGCCCAAGCCAAGGCATGAGTAGGGAATGTCTTTGTGGGAAAACAAACCAAAAAAACCCCACCAAACCCCACACACTGAAAACCCAGCCTCTGCTGCTGCAGCTAGCCAGGAAAATCCCTGCTGTTGAAATGTTTGTTTGTATAAATGCTCACACGGGTATGGCTGATAGCGCAGCAGCAGCGCTCCACTGTCTCGAGTGCTTTTGTGCCAATAACTTCCTCTGATGCTTTTCTTTGCTGGCACCTTTGCCAGCAGAGCGAGGCTTGAAACAGCATAACTGTGCTGGCAGAGCTCAGCTGCCTGGGCTAAGCCTAAATCTTTGGGCTACTACTTCTGATTAGATTAAAATGGATCGTGGGAGGGGAAGCGTTTGTAGGGCGCAGCATTGGGAATCTTGACTGTGCAAACAAGCTGAGATTAGCTGCATGGTGAGCCAGATAGGAAAGGCACTCTTTGAAGTTGGGTGTCTGCCTGGCTTAATTTTGCTAACGCTCTGGCATGAGGGAGCATAAAGATCCCAAAAATGCACGTCACGCATTTCTTGCCAAGTGGAAATTCTGCTTGTGTGCGTGTTTGGGGAAGCGTTGGGGTGTAGCTGTATTCTAGGAAAGGGCAGTGAGGGCAGGCCTTTTCCTGGCATGAGGGGGAAGTGTGGCATGTGAAATACCCACGTCTGAAGTGTCAGCATGAAAAATCTTCCTTGATGGAAAAGCTGTTTTGCTGGAGCATTTATATCGTTTTTTTCTTCCACAGACAAGGATGCAATAGAAGCCTTTATTATAGAGTAGGGCAACTCAGAGTGAGCTGTGAGCTGGAAAAACTGTGAATTCCTTTTTTAACCTTGAATAGAATTTTTCCGGCTTCTGAGCTGAGCTCTGGGCAGTGAAGCATATGAACTGTTTATGATTAGGTTTGTAAATACCATAAAAAAAAAATCTCTTTATGAACTAGGTGTGTATCGTGGCCTGTGACCGGGAGAGCCCTTCAGGGGCGTGAAATGTCTCTGTCACAGTTGTTTTCCTCTTGAGTCGCATGAGAGCTCCTGCTTTTTCCTCCTGTAGTTTTCCTCTGAAGTTTCTTTATTTGCTTCAGGGCAAGTGATGGACACACAGCCATCTGCAACTGCCTGCTGAGCTTTATCTCCCTGAGCTGGGCTGGGAAGCGGGCATCTCCTTCCCGCTCAGGCTCTGGAGCTGGGAATTGAGTGTTTAGGGCAGCTATTTTGCCACCATTGCAGTAAACATATCCCAGCATGTGCCTTTCTGGCAAAGGACTCAGTCTTTATGGCTTTGCTCTTGGCTGATAATCAGGCAAGAGCAGTTAAACGAGAGTTCATTTCTTTGTAATCTCTCTGTCCTCCTCCCGCTCCTGCAGCGTGGCCGGTGTGTGCTGTGGGCTGGGAGGGAGCAGGCTGTGTGTAAGCAAGAGCACAGCAGCTCAAAGGTAACTGAGGTTTGACTTTGTAAGTGCAAGGAAGCCTATTTTGAGCAAGCAGAGCCTGGGAGGATTCATCCCTGCTGCAGGGGAGGCACCCGTGACAGCGAGTGGCTCTCCAGAGCCCGGGATTAGAGTGTAATTGTCACGGGGATTATGGCTCCGCTGCCTCATGAGCCCCCGGGAGAGCTGCTTGTGGCGACACGGCTTAAAAGAATCACACAGGGAACGGGGGCGAGGGGGGAGTGGGCCAGGCTGGCACTGGGATGGTGCTGGATGTGCCTCCTGCACGTGGGCTGCGGAGTGTGAGCGCGCTGGGAGACGGAGACCTGCTTGGGCAGGCACTGGGCAGGCTTCCCTGAAGTCACCTTGAACAAGTGATGCTTTTCCCAGCTGAACAGCTCCCCAGCCTGCATGTCGCTCCTGCTGTCTTATTGAGCAAAACCCTGTTTGTTTTACTGAGCGCAATTAAAAAAAAAAAATTATTTTCCCTTCTTTGGTAAGAGGCGTTCAGGCCCTGGTCTGTGCTCTGCTCTGATTTCCCCCTTGGTCCTCAGAGTGTTGTGGATTTACCCTTGGTGGTAGTGGTGGGAGTGCTGGACAGTGGCTGTCAGAGGAGATGGGCAAGGCTGGCTGTGGCCCTCGGACTGCTTGGAGAGTGTTGAGCAAAGGTAGTATTTAACTGTGTCTGGGAGCCTCAGGTGATCCTGTCATGCAGCTAAATGCAAACATTTGCCTGGATGGGAGCTGTTTAACTTTTGTCCCTTGGCACAAAGGCCAGTGCAGGCTGCGTGTGCTGCAAGTTACGTGGGCCAGGCTGACCAGGAACGGGTGGTAAAATGGTACCTCCAGGCATGGTCAAAAGGAGCTGGCACAAGTGTATTTTTTTTATTATTTTACAGTGGCTGATGTGTTAAGGGAGTTAGGTGTGACTTTGATTGAAATGTTGATATTTGCTTTGCTCTCAGGACTAAAATGACTTTTGTGTATTTATTTTGTTCTCCTCTACATGGAGCTGGAGCATGGAGTGAGGGAAGGGAGTGAAGGGTATTTTTGAGGGGAAATATAGACCCTTCCCTTACTAGTCTGGAAGGAGCTGCCTCTGCTGGAAGCTCGTGTCACTTCTAATAAGGTTTTTTAATGCTTATTCAGATGGGAAGATAGAGCAGTCTTTGCCTGTTGCCGCTGCTCACCTCCCTCCTGTGGAGATCAGCTCTATTTGGGCTGTTTCACACTGATTTGAGCTGCCCAGTGTAGCTGCCCTGCTTTTGGGGGGCTGTTAGGGCTTCAAGGGGGTGAGCTCACTGCTAGCCCCTGCTCTTTCACAAGCTTGGTGTGAGCTTTAGGACCTTCCTGGTTTGTGGGCTCCTGCAAGAGCTGGGTGGAAGTGATCTGTATGGAAATCCCCTCTCTGGGGCTCGGTGGTTTGCAGAGCTCTGCATCCTTGTGGCTGCTCATGTTTTTCAGGAGCCCTTCCTGGTAAAGCTGATGTAGCTATGCATGGTGGTGGTGTGAGGTGATGCCTGCCTGTGACAGCACAGGGTCTGGGCAGGATATTTTGTGTAAGGCTGCTTGCTGCAGTGAAACGAGGTGCTCTGTACAACCCACCCTGAGTGCAGAGCCCTTGAGAAGCCCTGAGAGCAGCTCCCACCTGCCTGTCCCTGCAGGCTACACAGGGTTAACAGGTCTGTGCCTCTGCCCCCTTCTGCCACCTCCCAGGCTGGCCCAGCTCCATGTGCTTTTGTCTAGGAAAGGTTGACTTTCACCTTGCTCCTGTTTACTCCCAGGTTTATGTACATAGTGCTGGGGAGGGAGACCAGGAGCAAGCGCTGGGTCTCCATGCCAAAATTATAAACTTGATAAAGGGCTCTGTACACTGTGAGTGCCCCAGTCCCTGCAGGTCTGATTCCCTTTGCAGCTTGCTGGCTGTGACCCTTCAAAGGAGCTTTTAATGAACTCTGTGTTTGATCAGAGACAAGGGACAGCTGTAAAAGCCAGTTCCATGTCTGGAAAACTTTGCCCCAAAACATCATTTGGGTTTTTTTGAAAGGGTTTGCAAAGGCTGTGGTGAGGACATGGGGGCTGGGGCAGGTGAGCTGCCTGGGTTTATTTTCCAGAACTTGCCAGCGGCTGGGGAAATTCACACACTGCACAGAAACTTTGCTTGCTGCCTCAGTATAATAGCTGATGTTGCTTTGAGAAGAGGCAAGTGGTATTCTGGGGCTGTAAGGGGAGGCCCCAGGAGCACGAAATGGAGTGGGATGGGCTAGGGATGGAGCACAGCAGAGCTGCCTGGGGGCCCAGGGGTGCTGTTCCTGTGCCTCCACTGAGCAAAGAGTGTCTGGCTTCATCCAGTAGTACAGCCTGTCTCAAAACGTGAGGCCTCTGTGCCCAGCTTTTCCAGGAATGACGCTCACAGTTCACGTGCCTGACGTGCTGGTTGTCTGGCAGGGAATAAACTCTTTTTTTTTTTTTTTTTTTTTTTTTTTTTTTTTTGCCACTGGCAGGCAGGAAAACCTTCTGCTCCCCAGCATGCTGTTTAATCTCCCTCAGTGCTTACTGGGGATAAAGCTGCTTAACATGGGGAAGAAATCCTGGAACTAGACTCCTGCAGGAAAGGTTGATTCCTGTACAGACCCCTCCTGGAGAGGAGCACGTTAATAGTAGGACTCTACTTCAGCTGCCAGGGTGAGGTGGGGCTGTGCAGCTGCCCAGTCCGACTCTCCCAGCGAGCTCCTGGCCTGGCTCCAGCACGGGGATAACAGGTGGTGGAAAGCAGACTCAGAACAGCGCTGGTGCCCATCTCCAGCTGGCAGTTGCAGAAGGTGTTAAGCTGAACGTGGCCAGGGATGGCTTGGCAAGGGCTGACCAGCCTCCTGTGGCAGTCTCGGAGCTTTTTCCCCTTGGCTGCAGCCTGCAAGCCCAGAGGAAGCAGGGGCACCTTCTGTGGTGCCTCTTCACCAAGCAGCAGAGCTGCAGGGACGACTGTGTGCTCTTGGAAAGGGATGTACTTTTTTTGAACAATGCTCCAGGGAGCTCTTTATGTGGCACTTGGGAAGCCCAAAACTCTTGCTTTTAAGTCCTGTGTGAAAGTGCCTGTGTGCCCTCACACAGGTGTGTATGCAAGGAATGTGCCTGCTCCAGAGCTGCCCTGGGAGCACTGCACTCCAGTGTTAACTCTTCCCAGCCTGCCCATGCCCCAGCTCCCAGGCAGGGCCTGCTTCCTAGAAGTACATGCCTTGAAACCTGGAGAGTAATTATGGAGGTGCCCAGCAGCCCTCTGACTTCCCTGTTGGATGAACCTGTAATGTGAGGCCACTGCCCACAGGAAAAGTTTCCTGCACGGTTTGAGAAGTTCTTGCGGCTTCCAGGAACTTCCCCATCCTTGCTCAAGAGGATGATGAAGAATGAGTTCAGGGAACGCTCCCATATAATCTTATTTATGCTTGTGAGTCAGTAATTTCCTTGTTGTGTGCTCTGCAGGTAAACACAGCCTGTCCTGATTTAAATAGGGTTTTTTGATAGCCAGACCTGGTGTGTTCCACGCACTAATCACTGTGGCTGTGTGCCGCCGCTCAGCTCGTGGCTGGGCTGATCTGATAAGGCCAGGGGGCTGTCCAGCCACCCCCGGGGCTTAAACCTGGGTTTTCTTGAGCTGCCCTTGCTGGGACATTACTGGCTGTGACTCACGGTGAAGCACAGGGTGAGCTGGCACCAGGGTGTGGCTCGGCACAGCACTCTCCAGCATCGATCTGCCCGGTGCAGGGTTATTTGGATCTGCAGCAAACGTGGTCCCCAGCCCCGGGAACTGGGTTCTTCCTGCCCCTCGATGAAATGGCCAGAAGCTGCCCTGGGAACAGCTACTGCATGCTGGCAGCAGTTTCCATTGCAGGGCTGGCTTTGGCTGGGTTTCGCATATCTTGAAATGAATTTGCCTTGGAGCAAGTGATCCGTAACGTTAGAAATGCCTGATTCCAGGCTGGGAGAGGATTTCTTCCAAGCTGACTTTCCTCCCAGCCCCCTTCCCAGCATCTAGTGCCAGGCTTGGCATAGCAGAGAGAGAGGGTCTGGGAGGAGAACTGGCCTCAGTGCTTCATGCCCTCTGGGCTGTTCATCTGGCTATCCTGTAGCCGGGTTGCTGGGGAGACCAAAAATGCCTCAATAAGCAAGGAAAAGCACATCCAGTGCCGCTGCTCCTGGTGCAAAATGAGAAACATCTCGTGCTTGTTTGTGGCCAACCCCGTGTGCCAGTGGGCAGGGGAATGGGGCTGGGAGCAGGGCTGGGGCTGTGGGCAGGAGAAGCTGACACACGGCTTGTGGCTGATTGCTGGCCTCGGTCAGGGATCGATAGCGGATGTAATTCCACACCTCTGGGCTGTGGGATGGGCCACACCTGGCCAGGTGAGCAGGAGGGCTGGTCCCAGCTGCTCGGGGCTCGGTGGTGCTGCCACCCAGCTCTGTGTCCCCACGGGTCTCTGATCCACCTCGCCCCAGTGAGGCTGTAGCCTGGTAACCTTGGACACTGAGAAAAGCCCTTGGATGTGCAGGACTGTGGAACGCTCTTCTGGGCAGACAAAACCTTTGTCCAGACTTCCCAGTCGTCCTGTGAGGGCAGTGTGAAAGAATGTTGCCAGCTTAGCCCCCAGCTAAGGGACCCATCCAGCTGCATTGTGCCCCTTGCCTTGGGGGAAGGGCTTGGGTCCCCCTCCACGGTGATGATTTCATGGCTGTGGAAGCATCTGGAGTCTGTGGGGTGGTGTTGAGCAACCCCAGAGCTCATACCTGCGGTACCCTCGCCAGGGCTAGCCCTGGGGCTGTGGGGTGAGGAGAGGTGGTTCTGGGAGGCTGCATAACTTTGGTGAGGGCAGGAGATCTGGGCTTGTGGCTCCTGGAAGGTCCAAGTGCAAATGAGCTCTGGTGTGCAAATTGCCATCGTGGCCAAACAGCTGATATCTGGGAGGCTCTCCAGATTCTGTGCTGTTCACTGCGCTCCTTGGGCCTTTGGGTCCCGGAGATGTTTTATAGGTTTGTTTGTTTACATGCTTTTTAAAAAGGTGAGGCAGGGGAAGCTCTTCCTTCAGGCGAGTCATTACTGATAGCAGTGCTCTTGAACGTCAGCCTGTGTTGCACTGCAATTCAGCTGAACTGACAGGCCAGCTTTTAACCCTTGGCTGATAAAATAGGTTTGTTCTCAGTGTAAGGAGTTGAGGAATTGCTTTGGCGCTATGCAAAAAACTGACCTGTACATGCCAGGTTTTTTCCTGGGAATAACAAGTCCTTCCAAACTCTCCCTTATCACAAACTGAAGGTATTGCTTTTCCAAATGCTTTTGCTGCAAACTCCTGACCAAGATCCTGTTGTGGTATTTTCACCCTGTGTGTTCAAGTGAACCCTCAGGAAATTCCCCTCCCAGACTGGCTCTCGCTTCTGTTCTGAGAAATTCCAGGGGAATTCAGCTGATAAAGATAATGCTTTTGGTGGAGAGGAAGTTCAGCATTTAATGTTTTTCTGGTGGAAGTGATGTGGTCAGGCTCTGAACCTTCTGTGAAATGCTTCTGAAGAGTTGTCTCATATTTAACATGTTTCCTCCCCCCATTTACAGGTGAGAGAAACTGAAACCATGGATGCTGGATGGCTTGACTACCCTGCCTCTGGGGACTTGCCAGACGATGAAGACATTGGTGAATTCAGGCCTCAGTTAACCTCTGATGAGTTAGATATAGATGAGGCATCTGGGTCAGGAGGTAAGTGGGAAAGTGGATCTCACAGTGTTGCTGTGAAATTTCTTTCAGCACCAGCCCTTGAGTGATGGGCTAAATCACAGCCAGAGCTCCAGAGGAGCCACAGTGTCAGGTGGAGATGAGAACTGTGACTCGTAGTCACTCAGATGAGAACAGTGAAAGTGGTGCTGCTGTGATGTTGAATCACTCAGGGAGGACAGATGGAGTTCCAGCCAAGCATGTCTTGCTGCAAATGAAAAGGCCTTGTGCTGGCTGGATCTTTTTCCTGTTGAACTCCAAAGAACTGCTGAGAAACTTAAAAAAATAATAATCTATTGTTGAGGCAGTGTTAAAAGGCTTAAAGTTAATGTCTCAGCTGAGGCCAAACAAGGTAAAGGACTAACTGGTGTTCAAGTGAACTCTATGACATGCAAAGCTCCCTGCCCAAACCAGTTTCTGTAGCTCTGTGTCCCTTAATGTGAACATTTTGTTTCTCTAAAAGTAAAAGAACAAGTGCTGAAATCGGTGCCTGACATGTTTGGGCAGATCTGGAGGGTTGGGGAAGGATCCTTTAGGGATGGGCAGCGGGAGCAGTGCCCTCCATTGGCATTCCCATGTAAGCTATGGCAGACCTGCTCTGCAGGGGCCAATGGATCCAGCTGAAGATCCCTCCCAGCAGAGAGGTGTTGGTTTCAATATTGCATCTTGTGGTCTTGTGCAATCTGAGTCATTAAATGATAAATAGTGCTAGTAGATAAGAGAGAATTGTAGAGGACCAGAGTCCTAGTTTGTGTGCAGTTGCTGGTATTACAGGAAGTGTCTGAATTCTGTAAAAACAGCATATAATGAGACAAAAACTTGAGAGCCCTTTCTGGTTTTTTTTGCCCCCTCTGCAGACTACCCAGACTCTGAAGATGGCATCTATCTGACCACCATGGATACCCCTGTGGTAGGTATTGCCCCTGTGTGTTTTTAAGCACCGTGCAGCTCCTCTGCTCTGTCTGTGAAACTTTCTGAACACCCTCCCCCCCTGCAAGACGTGGCATCGAGATGAATCCACCTGCATGAGCAGGCACAGTGTACTCGTAATGCACTGAGCAAACTTTCTATTCCCTGCACACCCTCCTGGCTTCAGCTGTGGGTAGGCTGGGTGCTGCTTGCTGACGGGTGTGGTTTGTCTGTGTTCTGTAGATATCTGACAACTATATCCCTGGAGATACTGGGAGAAAGATAGAAGGTGAGAAGAAAAACACAATGGTGGACAATGAAATCATTCCAGACAAAGCTGTACCTGTCGAAGAGAACCTGTCCAACAAGATCTCCATGGCAAGCACAGCCAACAGCAGCATCTTTGAAAGAACAGAAGTCCTTACAGGTAATACTCCACCTTGTCCTGGTAAATCATTAATACTGAAAAATCAAAATGCCTGCTGTTGTTCCCTGTTTCTCTGGGGAGCAGCTCCCTGCTGCCAGGGGAATGAGTTGCTTTACCTCTGTGGCTACCTGTAGCGGGGTGGCTTGTGCCTCCCAGTCCTTAAACAACAGCAGAGCCTGCTGCTGGGATAAACAGCTTGTTTTTGAGCCTGCCAGCTGACTCTTGGCTTAAGTCATGTGGCAGCTGTTCTGCACCCAGATACTGCCTCAGCAAGAGGCGTCTCTGGCCATAAAGCAGTGACATCATAGATTTTATATCAAATACAGGCATTTTCCTTCCAACCTCTGCCCAGGTCCTGCCTTTTCTGTGCTTTGCCAGAGGCCAAGCAATCCCCCTAAGGGATTCCAGCACATGGTCAGCTGTAGGAACCTGAGTACCAATGTCTAGAGCAAAACCAGGTGACTGCCTTCCCCTCAGCATGTGGGACAGGCCTGTCTCCAGCATATTGCTGCTTCAAGCACTTGGCCTGATGGTCCAGGTATAAACCCAGGCCCTTTGTGCTGATCTGCAGCCATCCTCTCAGTCAGAGAAGAGATTGAAAGAGTGGATTGCAAAACCATCCAGCAAAGAAGCTGATTTAGTGCAAGGAATAGGTGTCACAACAGGGGATAAACTTCAGTGAGGTCTTGTGGCCACCCTTGGTGTGAGGAGAGAGGAAATCTGTGGTTTTTTGTGGGTTATGGTTGTTGGGATGTGGGGTTTTTTTTTTTTTTGAAGGAAGTGGTGTTGGTAATTGGATGTTGATGAATTGAAACAGAGTCCCCAGGGTGTGCTCACACAGGTAGTTAACAAAGCATTCAGACTGGAGCTCTACCATTTCCCTGTGGGTTGTGGTGGGGTTTTGTTGGGTGGGTTTTTTTTGTTTTGTCTCTGTACAGGGAGAACATCTTCTGGTCAACATTTCTTTCTTGGACTAAGCTGGAAGATTAGCTCAAACTGGTTAATGTGGAACATGTGATTATTCTGTGGCTGGGCTGGAAGCAGTCCTGGCCTTTCCCAGTAACATCTGCTGTTGCTGAGAGTGCCAGCGGCTATGGTGACAGGCACACGGACACTGACTCTGGGGACAGCCACTCTTGAAGCAGATTTTGAGATGTTGCTGGTGGTTTGGAGTTGCCCAAGACTTACTCCATTCTCTCTTTCCTCCCCAGCTCTCATCGCAGGAGGAGCAGTGGGCCTCCTGTTTGCCATCTTCCTCATCCTGCTCTTGGTCTATCGCATGAAGAAAAAGGACGAGGGCAGCTACGACCTGGGGAAGAAACCCATCTACAAGAAAGCCCCCACAAATGAGTTCTATGCCTAAAGCTCAGCAGCACCTTGTGCACATCAAGGGACAAACAGACTGCATGGAAACACTGTGCCCTCAGATGAGATGTGCTGAACAAATGCTTTTTTTTTTTTTTTTTGGATTGAATTTCAAAGTGACTTTTAGAAAAAACAAACTTCCTTCATGACCCTTCCCATCCCACTCAGCTAACAAGGGCCCAATGAAATACAAAGAGTCTGAAAAAAAAACCTCAGTGTATTTTTTTTTCTAAGTTAGTGTAAAAAGAATAAAGATGCCAAATTTTCTGCTTGGTTTTATAGAGGGTATATAAACACAAGCCAGACTGTATGGAAGCAAACACCATGTGTTTGCATCCAGCGTGCCGTACTGGGATTGGCTGCTTCTATAGAAGATGGCTTTTTTTTATAAATCTTGCTACTAGATGTCTTGCAGCAGGCTGGTGATGTGAAGCATTTTTGTGGAGAACTATTTATGAATCTCTTACACTACAGATAATGTTGCCTTATCAGGGAGTAAAAGGCCCACAAGGGCTCAATATCCCTGAATGCTGTAAAGGGCCTATGGGAATGTCTTCCCCAGGAGACTTCTGTCTCTTCCTGTTGGCCCCAGGCAAGGGTCATTAGTCCTTGAAATCAGGACAGCCAGTTGTGTTTGGCTATGGTGACACCCTTTCCTTGCCTTCAGTCTTACCTTTTTTTAAGGATTGCTTGTAGGATTTTTTTTTTTTATAACAGAATTTTAAAGAAAATAGCCTAATGTTTATATAAAGTTTGTAGAAATTGTTTTGAAATAATAAAAAAAGAAATATACTTTTTTAATTTCCTCAGATTTATTTTTTCAATCCCTTTGTGTTTCCTTTGGCCGGGCATTTCTCTAGAGATGCTGTTTTATATGATTCATATTCTGAACTGAAGCAGAGTTAGCTACAGAGTGTTACACGTTTCTTCTAGTTCTATAGCAGCTACTATAGAGGTGAAAGATATTTATGGTTTTCTCATAACTTTTCTAGGATTTTTTTTTTAAATAGAATTATTTATAGTTTCTGAAATGGCTGCTTTCTCATTTGGTAACTTTTATCCTTTTTATGTAAAACACTAATATAATGAGTCTCTGTGAAAACTATTTAAGCTTTATTCTGTGAATTTCAATTATAAATTCAAGGCAATAACTTCTGTATGCAAAGTTGGATGCATAAACATGATTGAAGTAGGGAAAAGACGAGTAATTCTAGGCTGTAATATATTACAATCAGTCCTATAGAGCTATATATTATAAATTTTACTGAAATATATACAGATGAGAATGAAAAGGCTGGAGTTAATTCTTCAGCAGCCTTATGGCGTGTAAGAAGCTTTTGATCTTGTTTGTGCTGCTGTTTGTCCAGTGTCTTGTGTAGAGCACCAGGGGCTTGTGCTCGGGAAGGCAGCTGGAGCCCGGGGGCTCCGTGGCTGTGCCCTGGCTCCTGGAAGCGGCTGCGGTCAGGATGTGCCGGCTTCGATCCGCAGAGCGGGAGCAGAGATCCCCACCTCGAGCTGCCCTTGGAAGCGAGCGTTGGAAGCTTGCAGCGTGGAGGTGATAACTTTGTCTGGGGCAGCAGCGTGCCCTGCGGTGCTGTGCAGAGTCCTGCCCTCTGGGAGGGCTGGGTGTGAGCTCTGCCTGGGTGGCATCTCCCACCGGGGAGCACTCAGCTTCCATCGGGGCAAGCTCTGAACCCCCTGCTGCGGATCTTTCTTAACATCCCCTGTACACGGCTCCTACCTCCACTGAGAGTGGGACCAACCCCCCAGTCTCCCAGAGCAAAGGGTGATGTGTGTCCGGTGCCTCCGTGCCAGGAAGGCGTTACAGAACCGTGAGCGAGTTGTGTCCTCCCGTGGCTCTGAGTCTGGCGCGGTGTGAGACGAAAATCTGAGTGTGGGCCCCCAAACTGAGCACCTGAGCAGGCAGCACAAAACCAGGCAGTTGCAAAGGCTGTTTGGAAATCTCATGGCTCCTGAAGCCTCCTTCCTGAGGCTTTGCTGTAGGCTTGAGGCCAAAGCCAGAGAGGCAATAGAAAAAAAAGTGTCCCCTTCTCGGGGTGAGGCAGGAACATGTTGAGACATCGGTGGGAGAGGAGAGGTCCTCGTCCAGCTGACTCACTTGGTCCCAGTACAAGTGTGTTCAGGGAAACTGTGAGCTCTGGGAGGCTCTCAAAGCTGCACAGAGTTCACTGGAGGCTGGGAAGGAGAGGGAGGACTGTGCTGCCTGTGGACAGCATGACCAGGAAGGCAGGAGCTGCGACTGCTTCTCGGGATATTTAGATTCTCTTGTGTAATTGCTCTTGGGGATTTTCCACTGTTACTGGTTTTTATTTTTTTTTTCCCCTCAAATAAATGGTACTTTCTAAAGCTGGCTTTTTGGACTGTTTCTGATCTGAAATTGCTGTTGGGAGCTGGATAACTGGGAGCTCATGTTTGTGTAACTGCTTGGTTTACTGAAGGGTGAGGCACGCTGGGACCTGGTGCGGTGGCCTGCAGCTCAAAGGGGCTTTGTCAGCAGCTCCTGAGCTGCCTCCAGTGCCTGACCCATGAGTGATTCCCACAGGACCAGCAGCCCTGGGTCTCTAGAGCTACTCAGCTCCTTAGGCTGAGACAGCACAGTGCCATGGGCTGAGTCTGTCCTGTCTTGTGCTCAGTTTTGTGATGTCCCCTTGTAGTCAGGAGGGACAGAGAGAGGTAGAAAGAGTCCTGTGCCTGTCCCCTCAAATGAGAGCAGTGTCCTGGGCATTTTGCTTAACCAAGTTTCAAGCCAACCCTGTTTAACCAGTGCAGGCCTTCCACTGGGTGCAGTGCTGATCAGCTGCTCTGGGAGCAAGTCCGCAGGTGACTTCATGCTGTTTGGGACTAAAACAGCTGCTCTTTTAGGCAAGCTCTGGAGGAAGCTGCTGTTTGTCCAAGCCCCTCTGCTCTGCCAGCTTGGTGCTCTCAAAGGACAGGACCCACCTCTCTTCCTAGGCAGGTGGGAGAGAGGGGGAGCAGGGCTGCTCACTGGGAACAGTGCTGAGGCTCCTCAGAAGCGCTGTCTTTAAATGGATTATCAGCCTCGAGAAAATCTAATTCCCTTCTCCCTGGTGGGAATTCCTTCTCCAGGTGGTTTGGATTAGCACAGACGGAGGAAACAAATTGGGACGAGCACACAGGCTCCCTCGGGGTGAGGGAGTAGCACATGTTCTTCTGCTCTTTGTTGCCTGCTCTGTGCCAGGTGTGCTCTCGAAGGTCCTCTGAGAATCTCATCCAAGGCTAAGAAAAGCAGAGCCATGTGCTCCCTGGGCCCTCCTGTGCTCCGTGGGAGCTGCTGTTTGTCAGTGTGTTGGTGACGTACTCCTGCGATCTCCATGTTCTTGTGGCTGTGACAGGTTCTTGGACGTGCTGCTTGGAACAACCTGTGTTTGTCTTTGGTTTTTTTTCCTTTCTTTTTCCTTTCTTTCTCTCCTGGGCTTCGTCTCTTGGTTGCAAGAATCCTGTGTACTTTCCAAAACTGCCCTCAGCGTAGAAGTGCCTTGTTTTTGCAAAGCAGTCTGGACGGGTAGTCTGCAAATCCCCAGAGCACAAGCCTGGCTGCCTGCCTGTCCTTGCAGAGCCCCAGTTCCCGAGATGGATTTGTCACCATTCCCTCCATCTGCCTTTCTGCCCTTCTAGCTAGCCCACCTGTGCTAGCTGAGAGCCTCTAATACCTTGAGAATTCCTGGTCTTCATCTCGGACCTCACAGATGGCACTTATTTTTCTTCTTGGTGCTGCTCTGGTTTTAAAACCAAAAGGCTGAGGAGCTGCTTTATCTGGCTTGAAAATAGCTGGAACCCTCCCAGGTACTGATGTGATCGAGTGGCCGGGGCAGGTCTGTCCTTCCTAAATGCTCCCTGAATGAGAGACATGGAGGAGCTGGGAAATTAGGTGTAACCTTGCTGAACCCCTTTGCTCTATGGCTTCCAAGGGGTTTTGAGGTGAGGTTTGTGGATGTTTGGGTCCCTTGTTGTGCACTGCGAGCTGAGGCACTGGGGTGTGTGCTGTGCTACATGCCAGAGGTGCCAAAATGGGTCACAGCAGGGATGTGCTGGTGATTGTGGTGCCTGTCCCCAAAACCTCGAACCTGCAGAGTCTGGGAGGGCGCAGTTCCTGCACCCTGGAGATGTGGTGTTTCCCATGGGCATCCCATGAGCTTCCCCCAGCCTGTGGGTGCTGAGTCAGGTGCACAGTTTGGCTGCCTGTGGCTGCAGGCAGGGCCAGGGTGAGCCCAGGGGCTGGGGGTTCCCACTGGGGCTGGAGTGGGGCATCACTGGGCTCCCAGTTAGCTGGATAAGCTGGGACTGTGTGGGAGGTAACAGAGGAGGCTGTCCTTGCAGCTGAGGTCTGCCAGGTTAAAACCTTCCTTCCCCTGGTATCACTGGGTGCTGGTGACCCTTTGCTGCTGGGATGTTTTGATACTTGGGGCTAAAACCTTTCAGTTCCTCCTTCCCCATCCTCTGTCCCGTCTGGCTTGGTGCCAGTCACGGTGCAGGTGGTGATGCCCAAAGCTCTGGTCTCTCTGGGGAGGCCAAGCCTGTCCCCTGTGCCAAAGTGGCCCTTGAAGGGCTGTGTTTCATATAATCGGAGTGTGACCCAAAGGCTGATCCTCCACCGCCCCTGCCACGGGCAGGGACAACTTCCCCTAGACCAGGCTGCTCAGGGCCCCATCCAGCGTGGTCTTGGACACTTCCAGGAACGGGACAACCGTAATTTCTCCGCCGAGCACCGCGACATCCCCCCGGGTCCCCTTTCCCGGCTCGTGCCCGGTCCGTCCCCGCTCGCCGCGTGTCTGCTGCCCCCTCTGGGCACGGCCGGCACCGCGGGCGGGACCCCCGCTCCCCCCGGCTCTGCCCCGGCTCCCCCGGCTCGGCCCCCGCTCCCCCCCGGCTCGGCCCCCGCTCCCCCCGGCTCT
>VXBT01009351.1:1164488-1182645 GCA_013400235.1 Oriolus oriolus | reverse complement strand
CCCCGGCTCTGCCCTCGCTCCCCCCGGCTCTGCCCCGCTCCCCCCGGCTCTGCCCCGCTCCCCGCTGGCTCCCCCAGGCTCTGCCCCCGCTCCCCCCGGGAAGGGGGTTTTTTCGGGGGTGTCCCTGCTGGTTACGGGCTGCCCGACCGGCCCCGCTGCGGGTGGGAATTCCTCGGCGGCAGCGGCTTCTGCCACAGGACTGCGGTCTGCGATCTCAGTAGTGCTGGTGAATCCTGCTGGATGCGGATCCTTTTTCTTTTTCCCCTTTCCCCCATTTTTTCTCCTTCTTCCCCCCTTTTTTTTCCCTCCCCCGTCCTTCTCGCCCTGCCTTCCTTCCTGCCCCTTTCCGCCCGCGGGGTTTGCCCGTGGGCAGGGATGGACGCGAGTCCCCATGGATGTCCTCATGGCTCTGTGAAGGTCCGGGGTGCTGGGGGTGTTCCCAGCGCCAAAGGCACCGGCCGACCTGCTGGCCCTGCCCTTGCTGCCGCAGCCCTGGGTAGGGGTGAGGCTTGGAGGCATTTTGCCCAGCATTAGAGGGAAAAGATCTGTTTTTTAATCACAGGCTGGTTATTTTGGGGAAGCAGGGGGTGCAGGAGGTGGTCTGGCTGCTCCAGGCGCATGGAAAGGAACAATGGAGCCACTGTGTAGCCAAACGCCCCGGCTCCTGTCAGAAAGGTCCAGCGAGGGGTTTTCAGCACGTTTCTATTCCGCTGCTCAGGTATAATTACACGGGGGAACAAAGAGCCCTTCAAACCCACCCACTCTCCCAGCACAGCCCGGGGCTGTGGGCACACACACGTGCCGGCTCTCGGCGGGGTGCGAGGGGACGGTGACCATTGCACACCCACTGAAGCAGCCCAGCGGGGCTGGTGACACTGAGCAGGGGCACGGGAACAAACCCTGGGTGCATCCCCAGCTTCCTGGGAGCCACAGCTGGAGTGGGGAGGCTCCTGTCCCAGAGCCACACTCCTGGTGAGCACCCCAAGGCAGAAAGCAAAGAGCAAATCTCACCCTGCCTCTTGGCACCCATCCTGCTCTTGCTGGTCATTTGGACATTTGCTGGAGTGGGTTTGATGAAGTGCCTTTTCTTCTGCCTCAGGCCAAGTCTGCTGCAGAGGTGAGGGGCACTGGTGGGAGACCTGGGGCTTCACCCCTGAGCTGTGGCAGCCCACACCAGCCAGGGCAGGAGGCTGGATTTCCGGGAAATGGGGCACGGGGGTGTTTGCATGCAGCTAGGTGCCAGTGTGCTGCACGTGTGGTGCTGCACCCTCCTGCCTGCTCCCCACAGTGCTCTGTGCAAAGCCACGCCAGGGCCCTGCCAAGCCCCACAGCCCTGGGGCTGTGGATGAGCACCCAGGGGTGCTGCTCAGCTTCTCCGTGGGCAGCTCCACCAGTGCCGAGTCCTCCCTGGGCTCACAGGGAGGGAGCTGTGTCCAGTCCTTTCCTTCTCAGTGCTGATCTGTTACTGCCTGCCTGCTCTGCACCCTAATTACTGCAGCAGTGCGTGGAAACCAGGGCCCTGTTTTTCAAGCCCAGTTGTTTATTTAAGCTGTTTGAAAAGCTACTTTCCTTCCCTAGTGAATCCTGAGGAAACTATCCGTGTGTTTCTTTTGAGAACAGGATGAAAGGAGGCTGCCAATGCCCTCCATCCGGCCCCCGCTCGCTGCATCCCCAAACCCCCCAGCAGTGCTGCAGCGTGGGGCTGACCACAGGGAGCAGTGTCCAGCACTGACCCCATACCTCTAATCAGGACATCCAGCCCCAGCTTCAGCCTTGGGGCAGTGACCCAGCGCTGCTGCCCGGTGGGATACTGCTGGCCCCTGGGCTGGGTCCTTCCCTGAGCTGCAGGGAGTCGGAGCTTGACAGGAATGAGCTTGTTTTCAACTTGTTTTTAGGAAAAAAACAAAAACAAACACTGACAAAAAGGAAGCCTAATTTTCCACAAGGTTTTTGGCTGCATGGGCAGGGCTGAGTGCCCAGGGCTGTGGGCACAGAAGTGTGGCACTCTCCGCCCCTGAACCACCCATCTTGGGCCCGGGGCTAGTAACACCCGCTCCTGGCATTGCTGGTGACATGGGCACCCACGGGTGCCTCGGGCTCACTCTGTGCTTGATGCTATTCGGGTTTATTTCAGAGTCTGGCCAGCAGGGCTGCACGCCTGAGCAGTTCCCGATGCGCTTGAAGCCTCTTAAGCAGGTAATTGTAATTCCTCAGCAACCCAGCTTGGCTTATTTTGGCCCCAGCATAGTTTTGCATCCTGAGGCCCAGCTGGGTAATTTGTAGCTCTGTCAGAAAAAGGATAAAATCAGCACAGGGTTTCTAGGCACTGTGCAAATCCGTGGCCCTGTGTAAATCCATGGCCCTGTGTGCTGGGGCCAGGAGTACCCTTGGAGGGATGCTCAGGGTAACGGGACCCCACTGAGGTCTGTGGGCAGCACCAGGCTTGATAGGGAGAGGGATTTGATGGCTCATGATGCAGTAACTGGCCCCTTGGTTCAGTCTTGTTGGCCGAGTCCCTTTTGTGCACTGCATCAGCCCTGGGCATCTACACCTAGGGGCAGTTTTCAAGAAAAGGTTTTTCTCTGCTCCTTTCCCCTGGCTGATGGGCAGAGCAGCATCCCCACATCCCCTGTTCCTGAGGGCCAGGGTTACAGACATTTACACTGAACAGGGTGGGCCTGCCTGGAGGCTCTGCCTGGGGCTGTGGGGCAGGGACAGCGCCAGGCAAAGGGCTCAGAGCAGGGGAAACAGGCTGCTCTCGGTGGGTGTCTCCAGCCCTGGCTGCAGCAGCTCATCCTGAAGCAGATTCCCTGGTGATGCTGGCCTACAGCTCTGTGCTTCTCCACAGGGGATGGACAGGGACCTTGGAGAATGGCCACTGCCCTGACCACACTCCTGTCAGGGAGGTGACCAAGTCACAGCACAGCAGAGGGACCTGTCCTTGCCGAGGCAAACACCTCACCGGTACAGAACAGCCCCACTCCTTACAGCTCCCTGGCCAGCTCTCCCTTTGCCCACCCCTTGCACTCAGGGGTTGCAAAAACCCCACTTTTTCTGGTCTTCCTGCAGGTGTTGTTACAAATTGCCCTACAAGCAAGCCAGCCCACCTGCCACCTCAGTGCCAGGGGTGGTGTCACCAGCTGGATGTGGGCTGAGAGAGCAGGGAAGGGACATTGCCCACCCTCCACATGTTCCACGGCTGCCCTCCCCTCTCTGAAAAACACTGACCCAGGCCATCGAAGGAAACCTGCTGTGTGATTTGGGGCAAAATGCAGTGCAGTGGCTGTTTAAAAAGCAGCCAAACTCTTTGGTTCGGACAGAAGATGTCCCCCGGAGATGGCCAGAGGTGCCCGGTGTGTCTCCCGGGCTGGCCTGAGCCGCGGGCACGGTGGGCAGTCAGCGGGAAGGCTGGGCTGGGGCTGGGCTGGGTTCACTAGATGGCAGCAGCTTCTTTCGAACGGGCAGCGCGGTGACACACAGCCCGGGCAGGGAGGGAGGCAGACCCAAAACGGGCTTCGCGTTCCTCGGGGATGTTGTGTCACGGCGGGAAAGCCAGGGTTTTATTCTCTTCTCGATGTTTTTAAAGGTAAAGCTCTCCTCTGGGACCTGAAGTGGCTGCTTGATGTGGTGGGGCTCCAGGCAGCCCCAGCTGCACCCTGGATACTGCGAGCAGGGGATCCCCACTGCCTTCAACCTCACCATCACCTGGAGACGTTCGTGCAGCACCGCATCTTGCACATGAATTACCCCGCGCATCCTTAAAGCATTCGATGCTTTTCCTAAATCCCCAGCTCTTGGAGCCGTGTAAAGGTTTTTTCATGCTCGATTTTATACCCACCCATGTTTCTGGCTGCCTGGGGGACAGGGAAAAGCTCCAGGTACAGCTGAGGAGCACAGAACAGAGCTGCCAGACGGGCTGTGCGGGCAGCCCAGCCCGCCAGAGCCGGCGGGACGGGCCGTGTTTCCCGGACACACGCTGCATTACTGCGGGATCCGGCAGAGGCAGGCGCTGCTGACTCCGGAGCGAGAGCATGCAACTGGCTGGCTGGCGCCTGTCCGAGACATTTGTGTTAATCGGTGATTATGCAAATAAACAGCTCTGCCACGCTCCCAGCTCCGCCGCGCGACGCGGAGCATATGTTCCTCGTGGCAGGCAAGTGTCTCCTCCAGGAGCTCAGATCTCCTCGTTCCCAGCGTGGGACCTGCTGTGAAAAGCGGATTAAAGGCAGCCCGTGGCCGGTGGGGGAAGGCAGGACCCCCTCGAGGCCCCCCCAGCCCGCCGCCGCCACCTCTCCCCTTTCCCCATGTGGCTTGAATTACCGCGGCTGTTTGCTTAATCCATCAGGCTTCAAGAATGAGCCGCTCGGTGCTTTCTTGGCCTCTCCATCCAGCAGAGCGCTGTAAACATAACAAGGCAGGCTTGTTCCAAGCCCCTGAAGTCAATAAGCAGTGCTCCTCCTGCCCTTCGGGTCTGGGTTGGTGCTAAATATAACTCAGGGTGCTTTCCATTCATAAAATGTGAATTATGGCCCGGCCTCTGAGGGAGAGGAGCGGGTTGAGGAGCCTGTGGGCTCCAGGCACTCTTGATGCAGGCAGCAGCCAAAAGGCTTGGCCCCATCCTTTCACAGCCCTCCAGCTCTTCACTGAGTAGATGGGGGAGGAAATGCTCTGGGGGAAAACATGGGGGATCCTCTGTTTGGGTTGATTAAAGTATTTTCTTGCATCTCACCCTCAGCTGCGTTAGGGCCGGGGTGGATTTGCTGGGGGGGTGAGTGCAGGGGATGGTGAGTGTGGGCGGGTGGGGTGGCCCAAGCAGCAGCAGCAGCACAGGGGAAGCCCCCACTGCCCCCACCCCTGTGTAAGATACTCGAGCATTTGCCAGGAATGGGAGCAGTACAGCCTTGTCCCACTGCTCCCAACACCTAACGAGCACACTGGGGCTTTGCTGCCTGCTCGAGGGACTTGCTTCCTTTGGAATCCCTTGTGGATCTCCATGTGATTGCCCTTCTTCTGTCCTCCAGCCCTTTCCTCCACCAGCCCTTGGCTGCTGGCATGTGCTGTAACGTTCTCCCAGTTTTTCCACAGCAGCTCCAGATGCAGAGATGTGTCTGCCAACAGGTTTTTACCCTCAGTGAGGTTCCTGTTCTGGGGAAGAAGGAACCCCATCTCCTGGTGGAGTTTAGGGAGGTGCTGTCCCCTGGGAAGCCCTGGGTTAGGATCCTGGGGACCCAAGCTCTGGTGTTCCCACAGAAGCCAGGGCCACATGCAAGCTGCAGAGGGAGGAGGCCAGGACTCCAGGCATGCCTGAGCATCTCCCTGCTGGCTGGTGTGAGGCTGGCAGTCCCCTGCAGCCCCAAACTCAGCACCTGGAGCCCCAGTGTGGCTCAGGGTACACACAACAAGGCTGAGGACGGACTGCTTGCATCTGTGCTGCATCTGAAATGTGTCGGATCACAGAAAACACGGAGGTAATCCGGGTGATGGCCCAGGGATGCCCCTGTGTGCATCCTGGGCTGCTGCAGGTCATGGCGGGGCTGGGCTTCCTCTGCTCTCCTGCCCACTGCCCCAGGGCAGGGTGGGTTGTTTCAAACCCCAGCTCAGGACTGCCAAACCGGAAGGTTTCCAGGTACACCACGGGCCTTTGGATGCCACGGAGACCTGAATAAAGCCCTTAAGACCCAGTCCACAAAATGCTCGTGTCCAGCTCCAGGAAACCTGGCTGCTTTTTATGGCATCTAAATCAGCATTTTCCTGCTGATGCCAGCACTGCGTTTCTGCGTGTGTCTAATTGTGTAAAACAACAGAGCTTGGCAGAGCCACGCCAGCTAGGGAGGAGCTGGGTTTCACACTGAATTTTTTTCTCTCTTTTTCCCTTTTCCTTCTTAAATAACCCCATTTGGGCCTCCAATAAAAAACCAAAACATCTGGTGCTGGGTATTTGGCTGCTGGGAAGCAGCTCCTCATTATGAAAAGCACAGCAGTGATGCAGGGATTCCTGGTATGGATCAGCAACACTTAAGGTCGCATTCGTGCGTTATCCCTGTCCCTCCTGGCCTTTGAATATTTGGGCTGAGGACACTGAGGGAGCTGTGGTGCTCTGTGCCAGCACGCAGGTAAATCATGCAAGTTAGTAAAAAGGCAATTGAATCAGTAAAGAGTCCTTCAAGCTGGATTTATTGATGCTCTGATGTGAGATCTCAGCAGTGTAAGATGCTGCCGTGAGAAAGAGATAAATCAGTAAATCACAGGAGCACGGTGGGTGTTCCATGAGTGGGGAGGACCCTCTGGCAGGGCCGCCCCAAGCCCTGGATGAGCCCCCCCAGTAGGGCTCAGGGCTGTTCCCCTCCCCAGGGCCTGCCCAGCCTGCTAGGTCTGCATGAAGAGGTGGAAGTTGGTCCTGGTAAACTCCTGATGGATGCTGTCAAGTAATTTGTCTGAGTCCTGGGGAACATCTGAGATGACCTGCTGCCCTGGGATGCAGCTCTGCTCTGGGGTGTAGGTAAATGTGAACGAGCTGGAGTAGATGAGGCCATCGTCCCTGATCAGCAGGAGCGGGACCGTGATGGGATATCGCAGCCACCTCCAGTCACTGCTGAAGGCAGAGACATCAGGGACGACACACACGAGGGACTTGGGGCTCCTGGCAACAGTGCAGGAGAGGAAAATGTGCATTAACCGAGGAGGGTCCTATGCAGGAGCAGTCAGCAGCGAGTGACGGCACTTCTCCTCCGTCCTGGAGCTCAGTGTGAAGCCTCCAGCCAGTTTCCTCTCTCCTCCCCTGTCTTTCATTCCTCTCTGCCAGGGTTGCTTGGTTGTTTGCAGCTCCCTGAAATCCCTGTTGTCCCCCACCCATGGCTATCCCCAGCCTGCAGCCAGGGCAGACAGCAGGCACCAGACTCATCCCTGCCTTTGGTTGCAATGCTCGTGCTTGCTCCTGGCAGTGCAAGTGTCCTTGTCCCCAAGGTCTGCAGCCACATCCTTCCCACATCCACCCAGCACAGCCCACACCTGGCTGCCGTTCCCTGCCTGCTGCCCGGCTCCCTTATCCGTGTTACCTGTACATCGTCTCTGCTTCCACATCTCCGAACCAGACCTTGAGGTGTGCATGGAAATACTCCCCCTGCACCTCCAGCATGGCCACGTCCCCGCCGCCCGTGAGCTGTGGCGGGCAGAGCGTGTGGCAGGGTTATGTGGCGGAGCGAGCCAGGCTCCTTCTCCCACAGGATGCTCTGCGGCACATCCCATTCCCGCAGCACCCCAAACCTGGGAGATGCCGCGCGGGCACAGCGGCTCAGGAGCAGGAGGCACGAGGCAGGCAGGGGACAGAGGGGGCGGCCCGTGGCTGTGCCTACCTGCAGGGCAGCGATGAGCGGCACGGGGCTGACGGGCTCGCGGACGCAGGCCAGGCTCTCGCTGAAGGTGTACTCCACCGTCTCCGTGCTGATGATGGTCCAGCACGAGCCGTCGTTCAGCAGCTCCCGGTTGGCTTCCTTCGGGCAGGGAGATGCCTGCAGAGAGTGTCACAGCTCCAAACACGCCGCAGTGGAGGTGATGGGGAACGGGGCTGGGGCGCCTGGCTCTGCCCTCAGCGCCTTGGTTCGGGCAAGTGAGTGCTTTGCTCACTGGGAAATGGGGATCGTGATTCCTTTTCAATGGGCTCGGAGACAATGCCCTCACCAAAGCTTTGCCATGATTCTGGCCTTAGTTTGGATGCAAGACCCCTCCTGGTGATTTGTTCCCCAGGAACAAGCAACACAGAGGAGCTTGGAGAGGCGATAACGGAGCACCCTGGGGGTCCTCACCTGCTCCTGCACTGCCATACCTGGAACTGGATCACTTTCTCCGTGGAGAGACACAGGTACATGCGGTCACTGCCTTGGAACTGGAAGGCACACTTGTGGAGCTGGGAGATGGGCTCATCCACGTCCAGCATGGCATACTGCTTCATCACCTTCCGGATGATCTGCGGGCGGCAGCACCCCCGGGCTGGCACCGCCGCTCAGAGCTGTGGAGCGGCCAGGTCCGTGTGCCTGACAGGCAGGGATGGAGCTTACCAGGGGCGGCAGGGTGACGCCAGTGGCTGTGCAGACCAGCTGGACCACGGAGCCGTAGCGGATGTACCCTTCCCGCAGGGGGAACTCGCTCCGGGAGCAGCGCTCGTCGGCTGGCCGGGGAGGAGAGAGGCAGAGTCACGGCCCCGAGCAGCCGGGGAGCAGGTCAGCCTCGCCAGGCACAGGTCTGGCCGTGCTCCCGCTGCCCTCTTACTGCTGTCTCTGCTCTGCACGGGGTCACTGCTTGGAGAGACCGCCATTCTCTGGGAGCCCAGCACGGGAGAGCAGGACGGGGATGCAGTACCTTGCAGGGACACCGCTGGAAGCAGTGTGGACAGGAATATTGTTGGGCTCTGGCCTCTTCCAGGCAAGTCACTTGCTTGGATTTGTGAACCTCCAGACCGGTACAGCTCTTGCTGCCCTGGTCACAGTCCCTGTGCCCTCAAAGCCAGTGGGAAACGTCCAGAGATACACCAGGAATGCCGGGCAGGGGTGACAGTGAGCCAGATTCCTACATCCCCAGGCTAATTCCCACCCCTTTTGTGCCCAAGAACGGGCTTTGTAGGATGGGAGAGCCAGGGCTGGAGGCAGGCAGCCCCGGGCGTGGTGGCATCAGTGTCCCCCGAGGGTCCTTACCCAGGTGGAGGGTGAAGGCTGCCCACTGCCTGGCGCTGGCGATGAAGGCTCCCCCCTCCACAGACAGGTACCGGGTGCTGACGGTCTGGGAGCGCAGGCGGTTGAAGAGGGACACTTTGGAGCCCGAGGAGATGCAGACTGTGGGGAGAGGTGGCTGGGTTAGTGCTTGCCAGCCCTGAACGATGGCTCTGCCAAGCCCAGCAAGGACAAGCCCTGGTTCCTGGGGTACCCAGCCTGGCAGCAGCCAGCACCCTCCTCTCTGTGTGAGTGCAGGTGAGGCCCATGGTGTGGGGAGCACACTGGCATCGGGGCATCACACCTCGTGGTGGGCAAACCGTTTGGAAATGAGACATTACTATATCCAGATACATCCCTTTGGGAGTTCCCGTGGGCTTTGGGTCCAGCCTGGACCACTCCAGAGCCAAGCTGTGAGCAGAGAGCATCCCACCCTGGGCTGGCACCCACTTTCCTCCCCACAGAGCCACTCCTGTACGCACGGTCTGTGTTCTTCAGTGACTGCTTCTTCTGCGAGGGCTTGGAGATGACCTTGATGAGTTTGCTGTGGAAGGTGCCGATCTCCTGCCCGTTGCTGAAGAAGAGCTTCAGGACCAGGCGGAAATGCTTGCGCTTGTCCGTGTCTGAGATGTACAGGGCCTTGGCACAGCTGAACCCCTGCCAAGGGCACAGAGAGGCTGCCAGCAGCTCCAGCCCAGCCCAACCAGCTGTCCTCACCCTCCTCACCGCCCCACGAGGACATAATAGCGCCCTTTCAACGAGCCCCGGGTTCATTTAAAGGGAGAAACGACCAGAGATGTTATTACAGGTGGCATGAAGAGCTGGGGATCGGCAGAGGCTTTATTTACACTGGGGGCAGAGTATTCCTTATGGAAATGAATGTTCATGTGTGATTTATCCCACATAACATGAGAAGTCGCCCTGGGTTTATGGTTTCCCCCATCCTGGCTGATATGCTGTGCCTTAGCAGCAAGGCAAGCACTGTGGACAAAGGCTCTTTCTCTGAGGTTCCTGGCCTGGCTCAGACCCCGTGCTCTTCAGGGACCCCAGATAATGCTTTTCCTCCTTTTTTTCCCCTCCAATCAAAAGATGCCAAAGCTCTGCTGAAGCTTTTGAACTTTGGGATCAACTGGGGCTTTTTTTTTTTAGCTGTTTATCCGCAAATGAAGGACCAGGCTTTCATTTTGTGACAAGCAGCAGTGCTGCTTATGGGGAGAAGGAACCAGAGCTGAGGGAGCTGTGCAGATTTTGGCAGCCACAGGGCTGTCGACCTGAAAAGATGGTGCCAGAGAAAGACAGGGACCTTTGGGCTGCCTGGACTGCTGCACGTGCCACAATAGGCTAGCAGAGTGGGAGTGGGGAGCTCTGGCTAGGGGGAAAGAACTGTGACATACCGAGGATGGGGAGAGTGTGACATCCCAGGGTGCGGGGTGATGCTGGTGACAGCCCAGCATGAGGGGGATCCCCACGGCCCCAGAGAGCCACGGGCTTTACCTTTGCATCTGGCTGCTCCTCAAAGCTGAGCTTCTGGGTCTCCATCAGGCTGCTGCCCATGCTGTCCAGCCCCATGTACCCACACACCCGAAATCCAGCCTCTCCCAGGTCCCTGGCTGGAAGAGACAAGGACAAGCACCTTCCAGCCCCCACAAAGGCTCAGCTTCTCCATATGTGGAGCACAGCCAAGCTCCAGCCCTCCCTGGGTCTGGACTGTAGAGGGCTCAAGCTTGAGCAGGAAAGGAGTTTGGGGGGCCAAAACCAACGTCAACTGAGTCACTCTCCCCTTTGCAGAGGCAGAGGGCAGCTCTCCATGGTGCAGGAAGGCAGGGAGGAGAGGTCCAGGGCTGCTGCCCAGTGCTCACCTTTTATCTGTTCCTGCTTTAACTTCCATCCTGGCCCGCTCAGGTAAACACAAGGTGGGGGGCAGAAAAACCTGCAGAGACAAGAGGGCATTTTCTCACTGCCCTTCAGCACCCTGAAAAGGTGCTCAGGACTGGCAGGATGGCTGTGCTGAGAGCAGACACCTTCACTGGGGATCACCAACACCCGGAGCAACCCTGCACCCCAGGAGGCACATGGAGCTCAGCGAGGGGATGGGGACCCTCTGCCCTGCACCACCTCCAGGGCCTGGTTCCAGCCTCAACAGCTGCCACATCTGGTGGTGCCACTGGTGGCTATGATCCTGCCACTGACAGGATGGCCCTGGGATGGGAGGACAGGGACCCTGGCACCCGCACATCCACTCCCTCCAAACACAGGGAGGGATCAGACCCCTGCCTCTGCCTGACTGCCATGTGGGAGTTTCAGCAGGCTGGGAACACAGTTTGCATTCAAAATCACTTTTGGAGCCGAGTGCAAATAAATCTATAGCCAGGAGTTTGGAAATCCATTTTCCTGTGTTTTATTTGGGTTTCCACTGTCTTTGCACTTGTGTGAATGGTGTAAATTCATCCTCTATTGATACTAGGTAAAGCACTGGCAGAGAAAACACCAGTGCAGGGGGCTGGATATTCTGGAGCCCTAAAGTCCTGGGTACAGGTTTATTTAAACAATTCATCCACAGCACAGGACCCTGACTCCCACTGTGAAGGAAAACAGCACCATCACCTTCAAACTTTAACCTGGGAGCTCTGTGCAGGTTTTCTCTCCCTTTCCAGACCTGCCATCTGATTTTCACACCCATCCTTTGCACAGGGTCAGGAGCAGAGGAAAGAGGCTGTGATGAGAGGGCTCCCTCCTGGCTGGAAGATTCAGTCCTGAAATAACATTTTTACCTGTGGACCAGCAGCCCCTGGCAGGAGACTGGATGTGGTGAGGACTTTGTAGGCACAGCCAGCCCATCCCAGAGCTGTCTCCTGGGGTCGCTGGGGTCTGGGTGGTTACGCCTTGGAGGCTGAGCTCGTCGCCTCATCGCTATTCCATACTCGGTAATAACGGAGGAGTATTTATATCACAAGGATTAATGGAGGATTAATTACATTGCAGTGCCGCAGTCTGACGTCACTGCCCAGGAGTGGCAATTTTGGAGATTCAAGCCAGAACCTCAAGGTGTTTTTGCAGTGTGGGAAGGATTTTCAAAAATAGCAGCTTTTTGGAGACCACTGGCATTGATGGAGACGCCCCAGTCCCTGCTGTGGCCATGCAGATTTTAAGACAAGAGTTACAGGACAGTTAAAACACCAGCCTTTCCTTCTTGGGGGGTGAGATTTGAATAGAATCTTGACTTCTTTTACTTTGTCTTTCTTTACCGCTTCATTGAAAGAATCTAACCACTGGGAATGTCTAACTGGGATGGATGCAGGTTGGAACTAACACCTTGCTTGTGTTATTCAGTTCATGGAGACTGAACGATGGCTTTGCATGCAATGACATCGTGAGCGAATGCAGAGGGGATACGTCAAATAATTTGCTTCACCGGCTTAGCTCAGTGAAATCCAGCAAGGCTGAAAGTGAGCTTTAGGTAGCTGGCTGGGTTTAGAAGTGGCTGTCAGAGAAGCTGGAACAATCTCCCACCTTTTTTCGTTGCCGTAGGACTTCTGTGCGACTTTGGCGTGCAGGATCAGCACGGTCTGGTCTGCTGGCAGCTGCAGGTACCTGCGCACGCTGTCCCGGAGCAGGCTGCCCTGGTACGGGTTGGATCTGCAAGACAGCAGTTCCCTGGCACCGTGGCACCAGAGCCAGCTCCTGCCCAGCCCTGCAGGGAGCAAGGAGCTCCCTCCACGTGGAGGGAGGGGAAGGTGGAAAGGCTTTCCCATCAGAAAGCACCAGAGCTCAGCTGCTCTGAGAATGGGGCTGGCATTGAAAAATATGAAGTTTGGATAATGGAATAACTGCTTCTTCAGTTTGCCACCGAACACACACAGGGCATTTCTGAGACTTCCAGCCCTGTGCAGTGGTGGCAGTGGTCTAACAGATTATTAATTTGTTTTTCCACCTGATGTGCTCATTGCTGTACGGGTTTTGGGTGAGTTGGGAAGCGATGCTGCTGAGCTGCGAGGGCAGCTGGGGAGCTGTCATGCGAGGTGGAGCCACTCACTGGCTTCTGAAAGGGACGTTGGGTGAAAATAGCTGCATTTTTCTCTGAGACCTAAGAAGTAGGTGGTTCTGCTGATTGTTTCTGCTCTATTAACTAGAAGGAGTTCCCAAGCACCTGGCATTTAACTCTGCTAACTCGGTAGGTTGGGTGTTAACCAGCTGGAGAGAGATGAGGTGGGTCCGAGATGCCCTGCTCTGCCACCTGGGACACGTGTGCAAGGACTGGGGAGTGCAAGGGAGGGAGAGCTCTGGGATGTCCTCTGTGGAGGCCTTCAGAGGAGGGGAGACCACTCACTGAACAACACCAGCTCCTGCCCCGCTGAAAGCCCCTAAACCCCCTGAGTTCTGGACAGGAACATTCCATGAGTTTGGGATATTTGACTGGATAAGATGAAAGCAGAGGAGGAGGAAGAGGAGATGCCTGTGCAGAGGCCTCTCCTTGGCACATCTGTCAATGTGGCCACTGGGAGCATTGTTCCTACCAAGGAGGCCCAGCCTGGCTGGTGATGACTCCTATCAGAGACAGAGGTAAAGCAGCGGCCAGAGAAGGCTGTGAAGCCCCAGCCACAGTGGAAAACACATCTCAGAGTAACTGGGAGAGAGCGTCTGGGGACTGTGGGCAGCACTGAGGGATGACTCGGAAGAGAAGGGGCACCAGCCACGGCCTCCCAAGGAGGAACTTGCAAGAGGTGTGCAGGGGAGCATTCCCATTAAACACAGCCTCTCTTCCTCTTAAATGGGCTAGAAATGGAGAAAAGTTGAGGGAATAAAGAGTCAGACGTGTCAAGAGAGGTAAGTCTGGTCCTGCCATCACCCCAAGGCAGGCTCCTCGTGGTGAGCTCCTCTGGGCTCAGAGGCCAGAGCAAGCTCCCAGGGAGAGAAGCTGCAAGCGGTCATCCCAAGCAGCCTTTTAGAAGAGTTCACCTGCCAACCCTGGTCTTCACAGTGCAACACATATTTCAAAAAGGCTGTGCCCCTTCCAGCTTTTAGCACCCATGTTGCAATTCACTTTAAACACACATCACTTCAGTTCCAGCTTTCCCACCTTTGGATGGAGCTGATGCTCTCTTGTTGTATGTGGAAGAAAAACACTTGTCCCATACAAGCAAATATTTACCCAGTGTCTTCTCTGAGCAGTGCCACGGGGACCCAACACTTTGCACTGCACAGATGTGCTCTGTTTGGTTACTAAAGGGGTGATATAATCTCCTGCCCTCCTTGTTCCCAGTTCTTTATCCTAGATGTGGTAGCTGGATCACCAGTAAACATAAATCAACAGAGCCCTGCTAGAATGAGATTTACAGCCAGGGCCAGTGTCAGTGTCACCCACAGCATTAACTGCTACTCTGTGCCTGGAAAATGAATGTTTTATGGCCATTCCTGACTGCAGAGCACAGGCTGTCACCAGG
This sequence comes from Oriolus oriolus, assembly GCA_013400235.1. NCBI lineage: Eukaryota > Metazoa > Chordata > Aves > Passeriformes > Corvidae > Oriolus > Oriolus oriolus. The sequence continues at coordinate 1,168,502 of VXBT01009351.1, read as the reverse complement.
CTCTGCTCTTGTGGCAGCCCCAGAGCTGCTGCCAGCACAGGGCTCTGGGCTCAGCGCTGGCTCACCCCACAGCACTCACGGCAGGGCAGGAGGAGCTCCTTTGCCAAGGCTGTACCTGTTCCCTCCAACCCTCCACCGTGGTGCTGGGAGACTCCTGCCCCAGCACACTGAAGAAGAGCTTTATCAACCAGTATCCCACCAGTGTCCACTCCAGGGTGGGTTACTTAGTCTTGCTGAGAAGCCTCACTCCAGCCTTTCTAGCCAATGAACAGTTTAAATCTTTGCACAGCCAAAGAGATCCCATAAGAAAGTTATTTAATCTTTTTTCCATAATGGCAATCTGCAGCTGCTTCACTCCTCTGCTGCCAAGCAATGGTGTGATTTCAGCTTTGATCCGCCTTTGCTATTTTTCCCTTCATATAAAAGAACTATTTGGGAATCCCTCAGCAAAACTTTGGGTTTGGTTTTGGGTTTTTCGGGTTATTTTTGCTTGTTTGGTTGGTTTTGGGTTTATTGTTTTGTTGTTTTTTTTTTTTTTCCAGAACAACTGATTGGGATAAATGTGGAAACATATCAAGGAAACTGGCCTGACCCTGGATACTCTTTTACACTAATGCAACACAGTGTTAAATGAGTACTGAACCTTGCTGGCTCCGTTCAGTAGCATTTCACCCTCAGTTTGTCAGAGACAACGGGCACACAGCAAGGAAGAACCAGGCTGGGTGTGTGAATTTTTTCCTGGTGAGTCTCATCATTCAGTGTGCTGTGCAAAATTAGGAGTGTAGCTTCGGGTCCTTGTGTCTCAGCTGCAGAGTCACATGCTCCATCCCTGTTAGTGCCACCAGCGCAGTCACCAGTGCCCCCCCAGCTTGGGCTCTCCCTGTGGGGCTCCTCTTCCATTAACCCCTTGGCAAAGTATGGAACAGCCTGGTACCGAGGCCAGGCGGTGGCAGGGAGTGTTCAGGAGCAAACTGCCAAAACCTGTGGATTAAGACGTGTGCTGGCAGCGTGGGCAGCAGCAACGCCTGCTCTGCAGAGCCTCCCGCAGCACCGGCTCAGGGCAGGGCCAGGCTTGTGCAGGTATCGCTGCTCTCTGCCATCCGTACGTAATTCCAGAGGCACGTGGGTTACTGCCTGGAGCTTATTAAAGAGCCTTCTGGAACAATTACCCACATGCTACTTACTGCTTGAAGTGGGACTGTACATGCCAAAGGCAGGTAAACAGACTGTAGCTCTTCAGATTTGATGTCCAGCTGGAGGAACAACTACCTAGAAACTTGGCTTTCTTTTCTTTGTCCATTCTCTGCAGCCCTTGCCTTCTAAATTTTGGGGCTAAATTGTGTCAGTGACGCACTTCTGAACAGTGCTTGCCATTCTGCCCACAGAGGCGACCACCCAGCATCCATCATCTGGTTTAAATTTATCTTCAGAGAGTCAAAGGGCTATTGCTAAAGCAGCTCAATATACCCACTTGGCTCCTTCTGGCACCTTCAGCCTCCTCAGGGTTACAGAGAATTATTCACTCCTTCTGACATTTATTATATTAAATTATTAAAACGCTTTGGTTGTAGTGCAGTGTTAGTTCAGTGTCGTGTTAGCAGCACCACACGGGCTGGGCTCTCACAGCTCTCACTAAAAGCTGCCTTTTCAGAGGCTGAGGTCTTGGCCGGGGCTCGGCTGCTCTCCACACAGTTGGGCATTATGTAGAAGAAGGGGGGGGGGAGCGAGGGGGGATCCACCACCTTTCTCCTCCACTGATTTCTGTAAGCCTTCTCCCATCCCTGCTCAGCCTGGCATCACTTACCAAGGCTTTTCCTTTGCTTTAGGTCAGGATGTGCCTCGGGAGAGGGTGTGAGTGCATTTGCGGTGCATCTCTAGGGTGGCTCTGCCCTGGCGCTTGTGGTGGGAGAGACCCAGGGTACCCCGGGGGATTGGCAAGCCCTGGCCGTGTTGCTCTGCCCTCTCCCGTGGGAAATGAAGCAGAAAAGGTGGAGTGCTCTGTGTGCTTTCCACAGGAGACACACAGCTGGACCACCTTGCAAGGGGCCGTTTCATGTGGGCACACAGGGAACCCAGGCAGGCGCCGAGAGGCTTTGGTAGGGTTGGACCCCACAGTCCCATTGCTGATTTTAGGAGAACTGATGTTTAACACCGCAGCTGAAAATTACCCCTCTCCTTCCCAGCAGCAAGTGTTTAGAGGCATCACTCAGTGCTTTGTCCCACCTCCCGCTGGGAAATGCTGCTCCCTGTGTGGGACATACCCTGGTCCTCACATCACCTTCTGTGTGGGCACCCTTGGGCAACCGCAGGAACAGAAAAAGCACTTTACAAGCACTGGGAGAAGCAAACTGCCCTCTGCCCTGCTCCTTCTCAGTTCAATGAGCTTCACTAGCTCAGCCTGCTGAGGAAGGGATCTGATATATTTGGTCCCCTGGGAATGAAACTACCCGACTCTGGAGACCAGAATACAATCCTGGCAGCTATTGTTTAGAAACTGGGTCTTCAAATCACCTCTTTATATAAGAACTGTAACTCACAGTAACAGTGTCCCCAAGTGCAGGCAGCACTGAATTGAAGTGCAGAGATTTAATTTGCTGCTTTTCCCCCCCCAGAAAGGAGCTGCCATTTCCCTTGCTCAGGACACAGCTGCCCTGAAGCTTGCTGGGGAATTGCTGCCACAGAGGGCAACTGTTCTTCCCTCAGTTTGGGGAAACCAAACATCCTAATAAAAAATATCCATTTTAGAGGTCTGGGTTATATTTTGTGCAGATCAGGGGAGAAAACGCCTGCAGTGCTCCTGGGTATGGAGTCAATGCAATGTTTATGCAAAAGGAAAAGCCATTAGAAATCACAGAAATGAGAAGCCTGCAGTTTCTGGCTTCCCTCATTTTTCAATACCTCCTTTAATCCAGACCAACCCAACCCACAGCCCTTGTATATGCACGGGTATTTATAAATCCTGTATTTTCCTCACTGCACACACAAGTGAAATTCAGCCTTTTCTGGGCCTGGGGGATTTATTGACCACACCAAGGGCAAACAGTGCCCGAGAGCGGGAAGCACAAAAATCCTGCAGCAGCGAGCTCTGCAGGGAGCGGGGCCCAGCCGGGGCAGGCACCCCAGCAGCACCAACACCCCCCAAAATGCCCAGGTTTGATAGAGCAGTATTGGCACGTCTGCTAGAAAATTCAGGCAGAGGGGCTGATTTCCTGGAGTCTCCTTTCTCTGCTCCCCGTGTGCAGAGAGGAAGGGAAGTGTTGTTAAAGCGCCACAACACCTATAAAGTCCTATAAAGCACTAAAGGTGGTTCCTGCCACCACTAGGTCGATCTAAGTGCTGGGAAGAGGTGGAGGATTGGGAAGGTCTATTCCAGGGCTTCTAAGAAGCCTCTGCTGATGATCTCCAATGCACATCAGTTGACCTTCTTGATGGAAGCTTAACCTGAGGCTCTAAAGCCCTCCAAGCTCTGGTCTGAAGTTTTCTGGTTCAAGCTCACCTCCTCACACTGCAGCCACTACCTGCTGATGTTCCTAAACTTTCAGGACACTGTAGGTCAAATGGATATTAGGCTTAGACTCTCTTTTCTCCAGGAACCTTTGAGTTTATGGGGCTCCCAGGTGCACTCCCCCAGCAAGGGAAGAGACAATGAAAGAAAGAAAAAAAAAGAAGACGAGGAAAAGAAAATAGGAAAATTAAGAAAAAGAAAAAAGAAAGAAAGAAGAAAATAATAAAAATATAAAACAAAGAAAAAAGAAGAAGAAAAAAGATTTAAAAAATATAAAAAGATAATAAAGAAACTAAAGAAAAAAATTAAGTAAAGAGAAATAAAGGGCTAAAAAAAGGAAAAATTGAGAAAAATAAAGAAAAAAGGAAAATAAAACACTAAAAGCAGCAGGGCCCTCCACGGCTGTGAGCCCCGGGCCGCGCACCCTTCGGTGCCGGTTCCACCTGCGCGCAGCTCCCGCGGGGACCCGCACGGGCACCACGGCGGGGCAGGAGCCCCCGAGCCCGCCC
>VXBT01009351.1:1131507-1164323 GCA_013400235.1 Oriolus oriolus | reverse complement strand
GCTGTGCGCAGCGCCGAGCGCTGCCGCGGAGATTGGCGACCTCCGAGAGAGCTTTTCCTTGGAGCGGGGCTGGCAGGAAGGGGAGCGGCGCTCCTGGGCGTCAGGAGCAGAAAGCACAGCCGGGAGGAGGGGAAGAGCAGAGCCTTTGCCCCAAAGGATTTTTCCCCCCATCTGTGGGCTGGAGCCTTCCCGACCCCCGGCCGCACGGGCTCGGCCCCCGCAGCGGTGCCGGGGTGTGTTCGGTGGGGCAGTGGGGCACGGCACCCGCTCGGCCCCTCGGTGCTGTGCGAGGGATGTGAACTCTTCCGTGCTGTCGGGATGGCTCAGCCTGCCTGCCCCGCTCACCTTTTGCCTACCTGCCGGGCAGGTCCCTGCTTATACAACCGAGGATCTCTTAACAGAGGATAATAAGGTTTGGTACACCTGGGCAAGGCGTACTGAGCAACAGGAGATCGAGATCCTGCAGAAAGATAAGCTCAGAAGTGTACCCTAAGTTTGTCATGCACCGTTTCTGCACGACTGGAAAATTGAGTCTGTGCATACTCGTTTGCACAAGCAATCACCCACCTTCGGCTTATCATTCCAGCCGTTTCACAGGATAAAATTAGCTTTGGGCACTTCTGCTCCAAGCAATTACATGGGAAAACTTGTTTGGAAAATCAGATTATTCTGCGCTCATCGTGTTTGTGTGGACACGCACTCATGTGAGACAGGCGGAGCTGAGCAGATGCACAGTGTGGTGCTGTGTGCTCTGCTGGGGTTTTGCCCCTTGTTCTGCAGGGACAGCCTTTGCTGTGGTGCAGAGAGCTGCAGAATTTGTTCAGGAAGCAGGCTGCAGAGCGGGAACCGGGGTGGCTGAGGAGGGTGGCAGGGAAACGGGACTGTCCCATGTCAATGGAAGCCACCACATATGTGCAGTGGGACTGAGGGGAGCAGGGGTCTGTGAGAGGGGCCTGTTCTGAGCCCCACTCTGAGAGGAGGCACAGGGCTTCACCTCTTTTGCTTAAAAACACCGGATTTTTGCTTCACATAAACCCAGATTATATATAAAGTTATTATGAAGTTCTCCCTTTGGGACCCCTCCCTGTGGGACCCTCTGTAGCATCTCTTGATAGTAAAGATTTTTTTTTTCTATTTTCAAGGACAGGAGCAATTAATCCCAGGCAGTGAGCGTGCAGGTTCTCAATAACAAGTAGGAACTGCATTTCACAAGCGGATTCTTGCGTCTCTGCAGGAATTCATTAGATTGCTGTTGATATCAGCAAAAAGCCGTGTGTGGGGAAATCTCTCAGATCACAGCCCTGATATTTACCACCAGGATGTGGATAAATTCGGCCTCATCCGAAATGCAAATTCCCATCTGTAAACCACACGGCAGATCTCGGTGTTTGCAGTAAAACAGCACTTTTCATCGAAGCAGGCAGGGTGTTGCTGTATCCAACGGGAAAAAGCTGTTGTTGATTTTTGTGGAAGTTGTAACTTTCGTTTGTTGTTGAAGAATTAAAGAAACCATATGTGCTCAGAACGAGATGGGCTCGGGAGCTGCCCTGGTTGGCAGCCGCAGCAAACAGAGGAGCTGTGGCCAACAAGGCAGCCCGTTGTAGGCAATCTGTGGTCACAGAAGATGTTTGTGCTCTGATTGCTCATAACATAGCGTTTCCCTTGAGGTTGGCATTAGGGGTTAAAGGTTTTCAAGAGGAGTCTTTGTTTAAACATCTTTAAAGTTTCCAATAGGGGCCCCTTTGTTCGCTCTGGAGCAGCGTGCCTGCCTTGTTAAAAACTCAGCACTCATAAAATGCCATTTACAAATGCCTGATGAATAGGGCTGAAACGTGGAGGGGAGATCAGTAGTGTTTGTACCTACACACTCGTGGGACTTACAGACAAGCCCTACCGTGAGTGAATAAATGGGACCTAGAAAAAATACAGGAAAAAAAATAGATGGAGTGGTGCTCATAAAGAAACTTATAAAAATCAGCTACTCCTCCAGCACCAGTTGGGCCCTCTCATGCCAGATGTCTCCTCCAGCCGAGCTAGGAGGCTGAGTGGCTCCTGACACTTGTCATTACCTCTCAGAATCATGCTTTCTCTACTTTGGGCCGAAACAGTAGCAAATTAAGTGCTTGAGCTCAGTTGGGAGCTCCTGCAGCTGCCATAAGGGCTCCACTGAGCCGCTGGGCATGGGGACCCCCAACTCAGTGCTCTCCATTGCCTGCTGTGGGCTGGACAGTGTCGCTCCTCTGTAGGTACTCACAGCTCAGATGTACCTTTAGGTGCTAAGTAATGTTTTTAGCTCTTAGAAGGCTTTGGTTCTCTCTTGTCTTGGCTGAATACAAAGGGTTTTAACCCAGCTCTGTTAAAGCAGGAGAGGGTACAGGTGTGTGCTCAGGAGACTCCAGAGACTGGTTCATGGCCACAGCAGTGTTTCCATGTGGGACGCTCTGGATTGCCGTGTCTTGTCCTGTGTCTGAAGCTTTCGTGGTTCTCACACAGCGTGTCCTTCCTGGCGTTTTTTACTGGAGTCCGAATCCATCTTCTCCACCAACGTTCTGTCTTTGCCTGCCTCTCTGCAAACTTCAGATCCTCTCGCTTTGCAAGCCCCTGGTTGCACGTGTGAGTCCATCCCTAGCCTGGTCCCTCTGGTGCCCATCAGGGAAATCCTTAGGGCTCAGCTGCTGTCCCTTGCAGAGAGGCGGCAGTACCTCGGTTTCTCTCCAGACTTCAGCTTTTCTGTCTCTGGGCTGTGTTGTGCTTTGCCAATGTGTAAGTTCAGGAGTCTTTGAGTGCAGTCTGTGGACCCATAGCAGTCCATGGTCTGTGGCAGGAACCAGCGGGAGCAGATCTGTTGTCAGCGGAGATAACCCCCTGTGCAAGGGTCTCTGTCTGGGCTGGAAAGTTAACCAGGGTCCACAAATGGAAAAACTCTGCCTTTGGGAATTCACAGCTCATACACCTGCAGCTGGACTTGGATGGCTTCCCCAAAGTGTTACCTGCTCTTCAGTGTGGGCAGAAGGGAGGCCACAGCCCACTGTGTTGCTGCTGAAGCTCTTCTCTGGTGCACCTCCTAAGGGGTGGTGGCATCCCAGTGCCAGGACAGCAGTTCTCCTGCTGCCAGAGGGACGTGGAAGCTGTGAAGTCAGGTGTGAGATATTTCCTGTGCTACCTTTGAGGTTCTCCCTGTGAAAAGTATCTACACAAGGCTTGCTCTTCTGTTCTGGGGAGGGACAGAAAGTCCCCGCGTGCCTTTCTGCAGCCGCCAAACGCTCCTCACCTTCTGCTATTTCAATTAAACACATAGCAGGATGGTAGGATAAAGGAGAGAGGCACAAGAATATTCTCCTGGCGTGTTTTCTTATGCCAACACATTGAGTCACATCTCTAGAGTGAGAAATATGATATAAAGATTTAGAGAAGGAGGTCAGGCAATGAATCTATGATTGCGGGGCTGGAATAGCAGGCGGTCTCTGTGGCTGTCTGTGCCATGTCAGCTTCCTGGAGGTCAGCTGGGGATAGTGGTCCTAGCAGATCTGGGAGACAGATGTCCTGCTAGTAACTATCGATCTCATACCAGCTCTGCTGCATCAGGAGCTCAGCTGACAAACTCTGCACCAGCCCAGTAGCTGATCTGGGCCATGACTCTTTTCCTTTGTGGTTGAAGAGGCATATTTCTGCAGGAAAAAATGCTCTCTAACACCTTCCTCCCAAAACAAGAAGTTGGGCAGTGAAATGCTGTGTCAGCTTCTGGATGGCCCGGACATCCTTCTCTCCAAAGCTTGAAGTCTCTTGGCCCAGCTCAGCTGTCCTCCAAGGGCCTGTTTGCAGAAGAGCATTTGCTTTTTAGAGAGCGTCAGTAAGGTGGATCTGTCCTGTGTCAATCACTCTTCATCAAAATCAGAGTATTCCGAGATCTCTCCGGTTTTGTTGAAAATAGCAGTTAGGAGATGGGCTGAGTGTGCCTGTTGTGCAGCTCAGGGGACAAGTGTGGCATAGAGGTCTTGAGTGGGACAGAGAGGAACAGGGAAATGGCACCAGCAGTCCTGAAACAGGAGCAATCTCTGACATGATTAGTTGAACAAGGGGATTTGGCAGACGTGTTTTCCTCTTGGCTAGATCTTTAACATTTTAATTTGCAAGTGAATGTGGCTTTTATTCGTGGCAGCTGTTGCTGAAGCAGCCCAGGTACACAGCTTGTTTCAGTGCAGGGCTGTCTGGGCAAGAGGCTTTCCTGCCAGGTGAGTGGCAGAGTGCTGGGAGGTCTTTTAGAGACAGACTGATGGCAGAGAAAGACCCCATGTGCTGTTGTGGAGAACATCTAGAAAGGGATGCTCTGTCCATTGCTACACCCAGCATTTCCCTCTCAAGGGAACTTCAAATGTCATGTCACACTATAAACCTGTCAGGACTTGAATGAGTGCATGAGCTGTGAGTCAAAGACATCTGTTACTCCAAAAGGACCTGGTCAAGAAACCCATCTTCCTCCTGCCCTCCCTGTGGATAAACAGCAGCTGGTCCCATAAAATGGGGAACAGGCTTTTGTGGGGAGCAAGCAGAGCAAAAGCGAAGTTCCTTCTGCATCCAGCAAGGTTTTCCTGTTACAGCCCTCCTGCTGGTTTTCTTCTGTTGGGTTTGGAGCCTCGATGTGCTGTGAGAAATGCAGCCTTGTTTTTCAAACAACGTGTCCTTCCAGGTGGCACTTGGCCCAGTGAAGCTGCCACAGAGCTGTAACCGGAGAGCTCTGCGATGTCCTGGAAAGAGTCTGCTCTGGTTCTCCCACATGTGTTTGGGAAAAAACAAGGACACATCAGTCCTTAAACAGGGGGAATAAAGCCTTTTGGGATGGAAATTCATGTCATTTCCATGGTCTTGATGTGCTTGTGCTCCCTGACTCTTCCTTGCTCTGAAAACTGCACTGCTGTCCTCTCTGGTGGGATTTGCCACTCGTCACCCAGCTGCTGTGGGGGATGAGCATTGAGATTTTGGAGCTGTGATTGAGTGTAAGGTCAGGGCTGCCTGTAAAATGGTCCTTAGGGTGGATTCAGTGCTCATGAGCAGCAGAGGTAGCGTTGAGAGCTGGGCGCCTGCAAGCAGAGAGCACCTTGAGACTGGAGATTATGTTGGGAGAAACCAACCTTTGGGCAACCCTTCAGGAGAGGGTGGATCCAGCTCTAGGGCTGTCCCGGGCCTCATCCCTCCACACTGCTTGCAGGTTTTGCAAATACATGGACAATGTCCCAGCAATTCATCCGTGTTTCCACAGCAAAGTTTGGCATCGAGAGGTGCCTCCAGGACAATGTAAGTTGTCTGCATCTCTCCAGGTAGCTCTGGTTGCTTCATTGTCCCCTGGGGCGAGGCACACACCCAGTCTTCCTCCCTTGGTCCCACGTGCATTTTTGGGCAGCCTTTCTCTCAGGCATGGACATGAACAATGATGACTTGCTGTCTTGATGAGGACATCACAATTTTTCTCCCCATCCTTCAGCTTGAGGATGCTCTTGCTGTCCTTCTGCTGTTGTCCTGGCAGAACTCAGGTGTCCTAAGTGAAAGTACTCAGGACTGGGACTCCTGGCCATATTTTGACATTTTCTTCAAATAACACTGGTGGAGTTGAATTTTAGCCTCCCAAAACTGCCTGGTTGGGTCTCTGCAAAGAAAAGCTCTGTAGAGCAAAGGAGGGTGCATGGAGAGGCAGATGAGGAGGGTGAATCTCAGCAGCATCATGTCTAGGGCTGCTCTACCATCGGCCAAGGCTTCCAGCACAGAAACAGGGGCTGTTAGCCAGTAGCACATGTGGCATCAGTGCCCTGCACTCTGCCACATGTGCCTGGACATCTTGTGTGTGCCTCCTCCTGTGCATAGCCCTGCTGCAAGGGACAGCCCTCTGGCTTGGCTGGTGCTTGCTCACGGGCTCCCAGCTCTTCCCCACTCCTTGCAACACATGGTGATCCCTTGTCCTGGCTTCTCGCAGGGTCTGGAGCCAGCAAGGCTCCATAGCTCCACAACCTGCTTTCCTCCTTGTGGCACTACAGTCAGGGCTTTTCCTGGGCTGTGAACACACTTGCACCCCTCCTTTCTCCATCTGCTTTGTCCCATCTACAGTTCAGTACAGAAAGCCCCCACCCCTGTGACAGCGAGGAGGGCAGGGAGCTGGCAGCATTCCTCACCCTGCTCCCTGCCATGCCCTGTTCTTTGGCCTTGCCTGAGCGAGGATGTGCCCAGGTCCAACCTGCCACCATCTGGATGAACCAGAAGGGGAATATTCAGAGTGTTTCTGTTAACCTGTAGCCAGGAGAGGGCTGCCAAGGAGGCCACACTGAAACCTGAAGCGGCTGTTTTTCCTGAGACTCAGCACTTGGCAGGGAGAGCAGACGGACAAGTGGTGGAGCAGGGAGGGATGCAATTGCCCTGGGGAGCAGCATTTCTGGTGGAGGTGCCCAGGGAAGGTGTGCTGGCTTACCTGTTTGTCTCTGGAGGTCCATCTCCATGTCCTCCTTGGCTGAGATCACGAGGAGAGTCAAGAGGAGGTGACCCTTCTGTCCTTACACGTGGCTCTCCCCTTGGTCACCCTCCTTGCACCATGTACTGAGCATCTCCTTCAGCAGTGAAAAGCAGTAATTGTTTCTCCCCTTGGGTTGCTCAGAAATGTCAGGAGCGGTCCCAGTGTCCCTCTCAGCTCGTCTGCAGGGTTTGGCTGAGCCAGCCCAGGCAGCTGCACTCACCTCGCCTGGACCTTTATTCCTTTATAGCCCTGCGTTATCTCAAGGTCTCTGGCACTGCAGCCGGCGCTGTGTTTGCCTTGCCTTGCAGCACCTGCCTGCCAGCCGCTCGCTTCCCACCCATCTCCCTCCCACTCCTGCAGGGCCTTGGAGGGGGTGCTGTGGGATCCCTCAGGGTGCGAGGAGTCCCTCCATAGGGATGCAAGTCAGCCCCAGGGAAATGAGGGTAGAGGGAAGTTGCCAAGTGCGCGGTGGTGGGAGAGAGACTGGGGAACATGTGTCCCATCGTCTTTGCTTCCCCATCCCCTCGCTGCTGGGGCAGGACTGGGTGTTAAACTGAGTCAGGAACCAGGATGCTGTCCCAGCCTGTCTCTGCTGCCAGGACCAGCACTGGATATATGGCCAAGCTGCCATGCCCTGTCCTGTCCAGGCAGCATCAGCCCTTCCAGCTGTGGGGAGAGCCAAGTCTTCTTCCAAAGCTGAGATGCTGTTAAAAATAGATCAGTCGTGAACTGGTTTTCTCCTTCTTGGTTCCTGGCCTGACAGCTCATTCCTCCCTTTGGGCTGTCTTTGAAACTCCCTGGATGCTATGAGACACAGGCTCCACAGCAGCCTGCCACTGCAGGGGGGTGTGGAGAGCACAGAGCTGCAGAAATGTTCTAGGTGGCATAGCTGTCCCAAAAATATTTAGTGGTTAGTGAGTGCTTTCTCCCAGGAAAGAAGCAGCGCTGGAAAAAGGCTCTGCTAAGTAAATGGGGAAATGAAGCTGGGGGAGGAGGGACTGATTGCCTCTCTGCTTGCATGTGGTGAAGGGACACAGGTGTCTGAGCACTCCCGGCCACAAAGCAAAGCTCACCTCTGCCCCCATGGCTTCCTGGACAAGACCTGTCAGGCTGCTGTCCCTGCTCATCTCCTCAGCTAGAGCCACCCCGCTGGCCCTTCCCCTGCACGGCTCTGCAGGGGCTCCTGGCACTGCTGAGGAGTCACTGTGCCCCGGGCTGGTCCCAGGCTGGTAGGCTGCTCACCTCCCGGGAAAGGCCACGTCTCTCACTTTGAGATGGGTATTCTGGATCCCAGTTTCCTCGTGTACCCCTTTTCTGTCCTCCTAATTCTTTAATACACTTTTCCAGGTGTGAACACTGAGTCTCGAGACAGTTTTAAGATGCAGCTGTGAAACCTATTATCAGTGTCCCTGCTATCAAAGACGTGGTGTTCAGGGCTGCACGTAACCACTGAGCAATTAAACAGCAACCCTGGTGATGAATTACAACTGAGACCTCCTGGGGCTAAATAAATACCAGCTGATAACTACCGATAAAATGAATTTTTGTGTGGCTTTTTTTTTGTAAAAGCACCCTTCCAGTGTCTGTGCCCAGTCGTGGCACTGCACGTCTCCTGGGGAGGATCACATTATCTGTGGCATTTCCATCCCCAGCACCTTCGGTTTCCAACCAGAGCTGGAATAAAAATAAACTAAATAAATCCATGTCCCTGCAGGAGCCAGGAAAGGCAAGGCTAGGCAAGGCAACACAGAGGTGGGCAGGGAGGGAGAGAAGCGACAAGCTGAGGTTTTGAATAACAAGTTTAAATACCTTTTCCGCAATGATCCCACCCTAAAGACGTGAAAAAACTGTTGAGGTGCAGAGCATCCCTTGGAAAAACCTTCAGGACAGGGAGAGCTGCAGAGTGCTGGTGACAGAGTGCTGGGGACCCCGAGGTGATGTGAAGGAGAGCAGCAGGCTGGCAGTGCCTGGGCACCCACCCAGGGGAAGAGGTGTGAGCCCACCTGCACAGGCACCCTTACAGCCTCTGCCTGCAGAGGCTTCTGCTCTCCCAAGGGAGTTTGGAAACAGGCGGAGAATGGAACTTCTTGGAAAAATGATCTTTGCCAGTGACTTTGAGAGACTTCTGACCAGGTTTTGTCTGTGCTGGTGTTTCATCTGGGGGCTTCTCTTCCCGTGCAGGAGTATCAGGAGGGCTGGTGCTCTGCATCCCTGCGTGCAGCTTTCCCACTCCCCACTGGCTGCAGAGAACAGCCACACAGTCAGGGAAAAAGCATTTGGCTGAACATCCCATCTGCCTGGTTTGCAAGTGAAAATAAGGCTTGTCCAGTGGCCAGCTCCACCCAGAGCAGAAAATCAGACCCTTTGGCAGAGTGCTGCTACTGTAATGAAATTGAGCTGTGCTGAGACTGCCAGTCCTTGGAACGGGGAAGATTCCGTGTGTGTTCAGAGAAGTTTGGGGATGGATCTGTCAAAGCTGCTGCTGCTCAGGGCTTTTGGCACTGCCTGGGGACACCCCCACAGGTGAATACTGCCCTGTGGCTGAGCTCACCCTCAGCACTGATTGCACCTTGTCTTCTCCCTGCAGCACATCCTTCCAGCACTGGATCTGTGTGGTCTCGCAGAGCCGTGATGAAGCTCCTGCCTGTTTCCCCTCTCCTCCTACTTCTCCTGACGACACTGGAAGCCAGACCAAAACCTACAGGTGAGCTCTGGCTGGTGGGGAGTGCCTGGAGGGGAGAGAAGTGAGAACATCAGTGTAGTGGAACCCTTGGAGGACAGTTTGCAGTGTGACATGGGGGGACATGATGCCTCTTGATCCTCGTGATGGACGATCCCCCAGCAGTGGGACCCAAACTTCTCAGCACTGCCCCGGCGGGTGGGAGCCTGAGCCTGGCCCCAGCATGGTGGCTCTGGTGCTGCTTGCTCTGGGCACCTCCTCAGCTGTGACACAGCCCTGCTCAGGGCTTGTCACCCTCCTGCCCATGGGCTGTGGCCTGGGCAGGAGGCACAGCTGTGAGGGGAAGCCTCCTCCTTGCTTGACTCTCCAGGTGCAGGGAACAAAGCAAACCCAGAGGTACCAGCCTCTCTCCTCCCAGCACAAAGGGATCTAAATCAATTTTAGTTTAAAAAGAGTGAAGGCACCAAATGGAGAAAGGAGCAGGTATGTCTCAGAGACCTTCAGAGCAGTTGAGATTGGCGTCATCCCAAAGGGACTCAAAGTGTTTCCTTACGATCAGGGCCCAATTCTCCGAGGCTTGGGTGCACACAAGCCAAGCAAAATATGTTCATTGGCATTTCACTTGCTAAACTCTCCCCCAGTTTGCACTGGAAGTAGCATCCTTATGTCCAAGAGAGGCTCTTTGGCTCAGTCTCCACCAGGTGTGTGCCCTTAGCTTTGCTTTTCACTCTCTCATTTTCTGCCCTTAAAAAACCATAACCACAACAACCCACGGTCAGGGTATGTCTCCCCAGCCTGTCGGCCCTGCTTCTGCTCTGCCACCACCTTCTGTGGATTTACTGGGCAGTGGGGAGGTGCTGGTCTGTGGGGGCCGCCCAGGAAGGTGCTGGTCTGTGGGGGCTGCCCAAACCTGCTCTCTCCATCCCTCATGGGCACCCCCCAGGCACCAGGCAGAGATCTCTCTGCTCCTTGAGGACAGCCACAGGACTGAGCCCTCTCTTTGCCTTCTTAGCACTGAAGTGCAGGACGGGTCCCCTGGACATCGTGTTTGTGATCGACAGCTCCCGCAGCGTGCGCCCCTTCGAGTTCGAGACCATGCGGCGCTTCATGATGGACATCATCGGCAACCTGGACGTGGGCCCCAATGCCACGCGGGTGGGGGTGATCCAGTACTCCAGCCAGGTGCAGAACATCTTCTCCCTCAAGACCTTCTTCACGCGGGCAGACATGGAGAGGGCCATCAACAGCATCGTCCCGCTGGCCCAGGGCACCATGACGGGGCTGGCCATCCAGTACGCCATGAACGTGGCCTTCACCACGCAGGAGGGCGCGCGCCCTCTGCACAAGGGGATCCCCCGCATCGCCATCATCGTGACGGACGGGCGGCCCCAGGACCGTGTCACCGAGGTGGCCACCCAGGCCCGGAACGCCGGCATCGAGATCTACGCCGTGGGAATCCAGCGGGCGGACATGAACTCTCTGCGGGCCATGGCCTCCCCGCCGCTGGAGGAGCACGTCTTCCTGGTGGAGTCCTTTGAGCTCATCCAGCAGTTCGCCAAGCAGTTCCAGGACAAGCTCTGCGGTGGGTGAGAGCTGCTGCCGAGTGGCAAAGGGGGCCCTGGTGTCTGCTCCTCACCCAGGCTAGAAGGTGACCTTCAGAGGGGTGTTTAGGGTGGCTGCCCGTGGCAGGAGCAGGGTAGATGGGGAAGCAACCTCCCCAGCGAGGTGCCAGGACAGGGCACTGCACAGTGTCCGTGTCTGTGCACTGGAAATCAGTGGGTGAGCACTGGGGCTGGCAAGGCTGGGGCTGTGTGGGTTGTCACACTGGCTCCTGCTGCAGGGACAGGGCATGTGCCAGAGCCAGGGTCCCCACGTGCCTGGCGTGCCTCTGGGCCACTCTGATGCCCGTTCTGTCTTGCAGGGGTGGACATGTGCGTGGAGCGGGAGCACGGCTGCCAGCACAGCTGCGTCAGCACCCCTGGCTCCTTCTACTGCGAGTGCAACCCAGGCTACAGGCTCAACGTGGATGGAAAGACCTGTTCCCGTAAAAAACCTTTTTATTATCTGAACTTCCATAGGGAGCTTGTAGTTATGGGTCCCATGGAGGGAAGCTGGAACACGGCAGAGGACCCAGAGAGGCCAGCAGCAGCCTGGGTGCTCTGCTCACTGGGCCCACTGCCTCCAGGGTCTGTAATGACTGCAGACATTCCACATTGCTGAATCCTGGCCACCTCTCCGAGGTGGGACACTTGGGACTCATGTGGGCACAACCAGCTGCCTGTCAGCTGAGGGGGTCTGGGCAGTGAGTACCAGAGGATTCACATCCCAGCGCTGCAAAGCGCGCGCTGCTTTTTCCCTGGGTTTTAGTGCAAAGCCGCGTTTGTTGGTCTGACCACCACGCCGAGACTTTTCCATCTTGTTTCGCAGTGCTGGCAGCTGTTTCAAAGCCCTGGAGCAGTCCTGCCCTGCTGCCCCAGGGAGGCTGGGACAGGAGGGTGATGGGTGTCCTGTTCCCCTGCAGCCATCGATGCGTGTGCAGACGGGAGGCACGGCTGTCAGCACCACTGTGTCAGCGTGCGGGGCTCCTACTCGTGCCGCTGCCGGGCGGGTTACTACCTCAGCCAGAACAAGAGGAGCTGCACTAGTAAGTGCCTGTCTCTCTCCCTGCCCCTTCTTCATTTGCTTCTCATTCTCTCTCTCCTCTTGTCTTTTCCTTTCCGCCATCGCTGTCCTTCTCTCCCCAGTGATCGATTACTGCAGCTTCGGAAACCACAGCTGCCAGCATGAGTGTGTGAGCATCCCCAACGGGCACTACTGCCGCTGCCGCAGCGGCTTCACGCTCCAGCCCGACGGCAAGTCCTGCAGGGGTAGGTCCCGGCGTGCTGCACGGCACAGGCTGCGTGCATAGCACGTGCCTCTATATCCTGCCCAGCCCCAGGGGAAGGGCTGTTCCCAGACCACCCTGAACAGGGATAACCCCGTGCCCTTGGCTTGTCTTCCAGCCACCGACCTCTGCAACGGGGTGGATCACGGCTGTGAGTTCAAGTGCGTGAGCACAGAGGGCTCCTACCACTGCGTGTGCCCTGAGGGCCAGCAGCTCCAGGCTGACGGCAAGACATGCAGCAGTGAGTATCGAGACACAGCTCTTGGCATTCTCCTCCTCTGGACTCTGTGCTCCTGGGGAGGGCTCAGCTGAAACTGGGCTGGGGGGCTCTGACCCCACTTGGGACTCTAAGCTAGGCTGGAAGAGGGTGGAGAGCTGGCTGTGGCTGGGGGAGCACGCTGGCTGCTGTGGGGATGGATGCTTGTGTCCTCCTCAGAGACATGGCCCAGAAGATGCAACGGCTTTGAGGAAAGGTTCAGGAAAAGAGAAACCTAGGAAAGACTTTCACGGGGTGTTGGGTGTCAGTAGAGGTTTTTGGGCTGAGTCCCTTGGGCATAGTCTGCTCTCCTTCCCAGCAGTAGTTTCAGGGTGTTCCCATCACGTCCTGAAGCCCCAGAGCTCAGCCCCAGCCCCAGGCACCTTCACTCTGACGGTGCCCATGGCCGGGCTGGTCCTCTCTCACCTTCCCCTGTGCCCACAGAGTGTGGAGCTGGGCACGTCGACCTTGTGATGGTGATCGACGGTTCCAAGAGTGTCCGGCCCCAGAACTTTGAGCTGGTGAAGCAGTTTGTGAACCGCATTGTGGACCTGCTGGAGGTTTCCCCCCATGGCACACGGGTGGGATTGGTGCAGTACTCGAGCCGCGTCCGCACCGAGTTCCCCCTCAACAAGTACCACAGCGCAGATGAGATCAAGAAGGCGGTGATGGATGTGGAGTACATGGAGAAGGGCACCATGACAGGCCTTGCCCTCAAGCACATGGTGGAGCACAGCTTCTCTGAGCTGGAAGGTGCCAGGCCTCTCTCCCACAATATCCCCAGAATCGGGCTGGTCTTCACAGATGGACGCTCCCAGGATGACATCTCCGAATGGGCCAGGAGAGCAAAGGAATCAGGTGCAGGGGGGCTGGGGAACCCCAAATTGCAGTGCTTTGGGCATCCCGGGATGGTTCCTTGGGGCGGCTGTCTTGGGAGAAGCTGCAGCATCCAGCTTTGGGGAGCTGCATCCCAGGGCAGACGTGCTCTGTTGTGGTCGCAGGGTGCCCTGAGCAGCCTCCTTCGTGCAGCAGCCTGCACCACCGCAGTGCTGCCACGCTCCTGCCTGTCCTTCCCAAATCCCTGCTGTGTATTTGGGGAGCCCAGAGAAAATCCTGCATCCTTGGCTTTGCTCCCGCTGGGCTTGGGGCTGCTTGTTGCAGGGTGACCAGCGCAGGACTCAGGATCTGTCCTTGCCACGCAGGGATTGTCATGTTTGCCGTGGGTGTTGGAAAAGCTGTGGAAGAGGAGCTGCGAGCGATCGCCTCTGAGCCAGTGGAGCAGCACTTCTCCTACTCGGCAGACTTCACCACCATGACTCACCTTGTGGAGAACTTCTCCCTGAATATCTGCCCAGGTGGGTGTTCCTGGCCACACCATGGGACTTGACCCCAAGCCAGGGAAGGCCCTCCTGTCCCCACAGAGCCAGTGGGGTGCTTTGCGTGTCTGTCACCCTGCATCAAGTACCCCAAGGCTGAGCTGGGCTGGTGTGAGCCTAGGCTGTCTCAGGATCTCACCAGGCTGTTGTGGGTATAGAGGTGGGTCTCTGGGAGGGATTTGGAAAAGATGAAGCTGGGGGATTAATTCAAAAACAGGGGGGGTTAATACAAAAGCATTAATGTGAGCAACTGCCCCTGTGCCATTGCATGGGCAGAAGCTGGGAGTGGCACCCTGCCTTGAGGGACGCTGTGAAGGTGGCCTGAGTCCTTGTTCAGGCCTGTGCTTCTGCTGCTGCCGGGTGCAGGGTTACTGTGAGGGTCTCCCTGCCCTGGGACAGGCTGGGGCTCCCCCGTGCCCTTGAGACCCCCAAAAGGGCTGCAGATACGGAGTCAACATGCCCCCTGCCACCCCAGCTTGAAGGCAAAGTGAAGCTCAGCACTGGCTGTCCTTGGCACACTGTGACCACGTGTGTGACAGCGCTGTGGGATGCCTGGTGGGATGCCTGGCAGTGAGCTTGCTGGATCAGCAGGGCAGCCTGGCAGAGAGCAGAGAGGCTGAAAAAAGAGGGCAAAACGGTGGGGAGAGCCCTGAGCCCTGGTGGGTGGCTGCAGGGACAAGGGACTTGTCTGGGAACAAGGGAAAGCCGGGCACTGTGGGGCCATGGTCTGACTGCAGCCAAACCCCCCCTGTCACAGAGGAGGGCAAAGGGGAGACGGAGATCCGCAGCCCGTGCGAGTGCGAGGCGCTGGTGCAGTTCCAGACCAACACCGTGGCCATCCTGCAGAGCCTGACCGAGAAAAATATCCTTTGGGGTGATGCCTGGGCTTGTCAAGGTGCAGGACAGCTGAGGACAGGGCACACATGGGGGAGGGAGGGGTAGATAAATGGGAGTGGGGAAAATTCAAGGCTCTTTTAAGGGGATAAAGGCCTTTGCCCAGCAGACACTCTGGCTCACGCTGTTTCCTTAGCACATTCACTTGCTCAGATGACAGCCAGACTTGAAGACTTGGAAAAGCAGATTGCCAACAAGAAGTGATCCTGGCAGAGGGCTGCAGTGCTCGGCGGGGCACAGGGATGGATGTACAGTAGCTACACGACATTGTTATTGCTAGGTTATCGTACAGCATCAGTGTTTGTTCTTGTATTGCAAAATCCCCAGGGGAGCGTGGACTGTATTTAAAAAACCAAAAATCCTAAAAACACACAAAAAGGAACTTGAACAAAGCCCCTGCTGCAAAACCAAGAGGTTCAGTTGTTGTTCCTTGGCAGATCTGGGATGAGGGGGAGCAACTATGTGGGCAGGCTGGTCACTGGACAGACATGACACCTGGTGTCCCCCAGAGTGACTGGGATGGCACAGTCCCCTTGGGCCCTGGCAGGCTGTTTTGCAAGAGAAAAAGCCTACGGTGGTGTCACCTTGAGAGCTTCTGTTGTCTCAGCATCTGCTGCCGAGTGGTGGGGCAAGGACAGCTGGGCGGTGCAGGCAGCACAGGGGATGCCCGATGCCCAGCTGGCTCCCAGTGTGGTGCCCAGGTCGGCTCCCATGGGAAGGTGGGTGGCAGGAATTCTTAGATCCCCTTGCCCTGGTTTGGCAGAATAGTTTGGAAGTCGGTATTAATCTTGTTTGGTTTTGTAATCACATAGCAAAATGGTAATTATTCTTTCTATCAGTATCTATGTGTGTGTGTGTATATATATATGTGTATTTAATTCTGAGAGCAGGGTAGTGCTATTTTTAAACTCTTGTTTTATATAAAGGAATTTCTATCCTGACAATAAACACCCTGAAGATTTGTATGACATGTCCCTCTCCTTTCAGCTGGGCTGCAGGGTCACAGAACTGCCTCTGTGTCAGAAGTGGGGGCTCTGGCTTTTGCAGCGTCTCCTGTCCCCAGGATCCAGAAATACTTTGGGAAAATCTTTGCTCTGCGGCACCCCAGGGTGCTGCAGGCCCTGCCTCAGATGGAGGGAGCCAGCGTGGCACAGGAGCTGTGTCCCCATGGGCAGGGTTTGCTGTGGAGCCTGTGCTTGTGGGAGCACAGGGAGCTCTGAGCTGAGCTGGGCATGGACCCACGGCCTGGCCAAGGTGCCATAGCAGCTGCTCTGGGGTGGGTGCTGGAGTGAGGGGAGACATGGGATCTGCTCCTGATGATCCCTGCAAACTCCACAAAGAACACCACTGGCAGCAGGACTCTGCCCACGGCAGTCTCCATTGTCTTGATTTTATCTCTCAGCACAAGAGTGCATTTAGTTCCTTTCAAGGGATAAAACAAAATTCCCCTCTGCTCCCCATGAAGCTGCAGCCCTTCCAGGACCCATCCCTGCCTCCAGCTTTGGGGTCCTAAGCACAGGAAGGACCTGGAGCTGTTGGAGGGAGTGCAGAGGAGGCCATGAGGATGCTGAGAGGGCTGGAGCCCCTCTGCTCTGAGGAAAGGCTGAGAGAGTTGGGGATGCTCAGCCTGGAGAAGGCCCTGGGGAGGCCTCACTGCGGCCGTGCAGGGCTTGAAGGGTCCCATAGGAAAGATGGGGACAGAGTGTTCAGCAGGGCCTGTGGTGGGAGGAGAGGGGGGGATGGCTTTCAGCTGCAGGAGGTTGATTTGGGTTGCATTTAAGGAAGCTGGTTTTTTACACTGAGGGTGGTGAGGCACCGGCCCAGGCTGTGCACAGAGGCTGTGGATGCCCCATCCCTGGGAACATCCAAGGCCAGAGGGGACAGGACTCTGAGCAGCCTGGTCTGGTGGGAGGAAGCTCAGGTTTGAACGAGATTAATTTTCAGGGTTTTTTCCAAGGCAAACCATGCAGATGTTCCTCCATTCCAGTTCCCAGTTCTCACAGCCCTTAAATCATCACTGAATCCTCGATTGACAGGAAGTGGGCTAGGCTGAACTCACCCGCAAAGAGCACAAAAACCACAACCACTGTCGCACCAGTGTCACCCACAGAGAGCACCAGCGTCACCCTGATTGCCACCAGGTCCCCGAACGGTCCTGAACGGTCCCTGCTGCCTGGATCTTGCCATCCGTCCCTGCAGGTTGCTCACTTTTGTTCCAACGAAGGTACAGTGCCATTCCACGGAGGTGGACACCCCTGGACTTCCTGGGTGGGCTGGAGCTCTGTGGGGATGGTGTGGGACAGGGACCCCACTCTGAGGTTTTGCTCCCTATGCAGGCTGTCACAGACACTGAGGAGGAGATGGAGGTGGACATTAAGATTGATATGGAGAAAAACATTGAAGCAGATGTAGAAGATTGTGGAGAGGAAGAGATGGAGGTGGACGTGGAGGAGATGGAAGAAGAGATGGAGGTGGAAATGGAGGATTATGTTGAAGACATGGAAGTGGATGAGAAAGGTGAGGAGGAGGACATGGTCCTGGGATGAAGACCAACCCCAGCAGCAGGACAGGCAGCTGCTCCCCATGCCCTGCCCACGGGCAGAGTGGGTCCCCTGCTGCCAGGCCGGGGCTGGGCTGGGTGCCCCGCTCAGGGACACCTCGAGGGGGCCCTGGGTTCTGCCCTGCCCTTGCTTTGGGCCACGCTTTGGGTCCCACCGCCTGGGGCCCAGCTCCCAGCCCCAGCCAGGCTCAGTGCTGGCAGCAGAGTCCCACTCTGCCAGCGTGTCCCAGGCTGGGGGCACAGGGAACAGCCCTCAGGGCCGCACTGGAGTGACCTTGGCACTTGCTTTTCTTCCAGGACTGATGGCAATGATGGGCAGGGATGCCACCCTTCTGGATATATGTTTTAGAGTTTGTTCTTCAGTAGTCTTTTGTATATATGTTTTATAGATTTTTGTTGTTACAAAGATCCTTACAATGTAAATACATGGTTCATTGCGGCTTCTGGTTTTCTGCAGACAAACCATCTTGTCATTCCTCACCTATCTTTCTCAGAATGTGTGAACTTGTGGCTTCTTGTTGCTCCGGGCTGAACCTGTCTGGGCTGTGGTGGCTTGGGAGGTACCTGTGCACAGAGCGGGTCCCACTTAGAGGTCTGTGCACACCTCGTATTCGTAGAGGCAGATGCCACAGGGCCCTTTCCCGTGGGATTACACGTGGGAGCAGGGCTGAGCCTGCGTGCTCCTGCAGAGCCTCATCCATGCACTTCACTAGGTGGCACCAGACACCAGCGCTGAGAGGGTGAGGCTGGGCTGCAGGCTGGAGGGGCTGGAGCCAGCCAGGAGCTGAGGGGATGGGATGGGATGGATGGATGGATGGATGGATGGATGGATGGAGGGATGGATGGATGGAGGGATGGATGGATGGAGGGATGGATGGATGGAGCTCATCATCTGGCTGAAAGCTTTGCATCACCTGGTGGGGGACTAGGGATGCTTTGCAGGGCACGAGCTGTTCCTGGGGTGCTTTGTGTACCCAGGTAAGGCTGGGGGATCAGGGGCTACTGGCCTCCCTCCTTTCCCTTCCCAGGGAATACAAACTGGAGAGCCTTGCTCTGGCTGGGAAAAAGCAACATCTGCCAAAACACCCTCAAGCATCACACAACTGAGGCCTTGTGGCTTCAAAAGGAGAGTCACAAAGTGGTTTTCATGGAGAAGAGCATGAACCATGTGGGATAGGAACTGCTCTGTGGAGTGCTGGGGCAATGAATACTGCACATGTAACAGAATGCAACATGAGGACTGCAGGCAATCCTGTGCCCAGAAATGCCTGGGTCCTGGTTATTCCATGGCAATTTGCAGCAAAAAGAGTTCACATTTTTCCCCTTGGTCTGAATAAAGCACTATAGAATATTCTTCAGGTGGATTTCTTCTCCCCCTCCAATCTTCTCTGCAGCTTAATCCTAGCCTTGCTCCTTGATCGTTTCTCCTCCCTTGGAGGCACAGTTCCAAGCACGACCTCAGCCAGATTTTGGCACCAGCTGGGAGCACAGCATTGTCCTCTCCAGCCCCAGCAGCAGCTGAATGGCAATGGATTGCTTAAAAATTAATCCAATGCTTGTATTTCTCATTAAACGTGCTACATTGTTGGTGCACAGCCCAGAAAATCTTTTTGGGTTGTGTGAGATACAAAGCCCACTCCTCTTGAGAGGTTCTAAAATTTTATTGAAGGACAAAGTCAGCAAAGCAAAAGCAACAGGGCTGGGTGCGTGGCCGCAGCCGGAGGCTCGCCACCTCACCCCAGACTTCAGGTTTACATACTCCAGGTATTGCATCAGCCACATGCCCATTCACAAGCCAGAATACGCGCTCAGAACTTTTCAGAAACTATTTAACATTTTCTTAAAACCGATGAACGCGTTCCCTCGCCCGCCCCGCCTTTCTTTAGAGCACGTGCAGTTTAACTTGAGGGTCCGGCAAACGGTGGTCTCCCGCCACGCCTGCTCGCCAACCAGGCAGGCGGGTTCCCTTTGTTCCTGTCTGTCACTGCGAGCCAAACACAAGCACAGCACACACCTTCTAACATCTGCAAAAGCCAACACTTCAAAGCACGTTCATCACAGGTCGGCTGTATCTTCTGCACATTATTTAACAAATGACTTCACAAAGAGCTAAATGCAGCCACAGAGTCAACAGGGAAATTGGACAATAATTAACAGGTACCCGAGTAGTTGAGGTCCAGTCAATGGGGCCCATTGGAACTTGAGAGTGGAAGTCTGAGCAGGAAAGGGCACAGTGAGAAGCCCACCATGCCCTGGATGGAAAGTGGCACCTCCAGGGGCTGGATCAGTGGGGGGCTCAGGGGCTGCACAGAGCATGCAGGGGTGATACTGGGTTTTTGCTGCTTTTTGTCCCCGCCTGGTTGCAAGATCAGGGGCTGCTCTTTGCAGGACTGGGTGGGGTTTGGCTGTGAAAGCCTTCCTCCTCCTGGGAATTCCCAGAGCCTGTTTCCAGGACAGCTTGGGTTCCTGCCACCCCCAGAAGTCTCACAGAAATGTTTCAGGAACCCCTTACACAAGCTGAGGGGGACATTGGCCAACCGGTGGGAAATGGAGTAACTTCCCATTGCCCAAGGGCACCTAAAGAAAACAGATTTACCTGGAGGCCAGGCAGGGTTACAATTTCCTTGGGAGGGAGGAACGGGTTGAGGCTTGAAGAGTGGTGGGACCTTTGCCATCCAAACCAGGAATACAGCCCCTAATTCCACAGCCTTCAAGAGTTAGGGCTCAGTCAACTTGTCCTTGTGCTGCATCACGGCTGATGACAGGGCTGGAAGGAGTGGATTATCCTACCCCAGACAGGTCAGCCGCTTTCTTCCAGCACCAACCTGCTTCCTACATGGCAGCAGCCACCCAGACAAGATGCTGGGGTTCAGGTGACCCCCCCCCCACAGAGCTTGAGAAAGACTCACTCTTGGCTCAAGCCAAAGCTGTTTTCCCTACACCAACTTACACTCCCAGTGGGGCAGGAGTCAGGAGGGTTTGCAGCTGGGGCAAGTTACCTCTGGGAAAAGCTTGAAGGATCATTCCTGGGGAGGTACAGGCAGCCTCACGCTGATTTGGATCATGCTGTAAGGTTTGGTTTGCAGGACCATGTGCAAGCAAAGTACAGAGGGAAACCCATTTAACAGACCCCCAGAAGGGAAGATGGTCACCACAAGGGCTTCCCCTGGGAAAGGACACCCGGAGAAGGTACCTGCCCAGGAGAAAGCAGCTCCACTGCCTCCAGCCTGTCAGGGTGGACAGTGCCCTGGCTCATCTCCCCTCGGCTTGTCCCTCAGCCCCAGGTGTGGCTGCAGGGGTCAGCTGTGCAATGGAATACCTGCTTTTAGAGCAATCAAACAATCCCCTTTGAAACTTGCGCAAAAGGCTTGTCCGGAAAACACAACGCAACCGGCAGAGGAAAAAAGTACAAACACTGGCGCGTTTGTGCCAGCCCCAGCCCTTTTCCCCACCCCCATCCTCCCCAAGGGTTTAAATGTTGGTGTCCCCCACCTCTCACGCTCGCACCTCTCAGGGACACGGCAGCATGAAGACGGCGGCCGCCCTCCTCCTGGCGGGGATGCTCATCCTCTGGGTAGATCTGCCAACAGGTAAGAGATGTCGGGATTAGGCACGGGGAGGAAAAGCTCAGGTGCTGGGAAGGAGCCACGTTTACATGGATCCTGTGGGAGGGGGGCGGGGAGGAGAGGGGTGTTTGCCGGGCAGCATCTCCCCAGGGCCCCTCAACTGCCCTGGAGCAAATCTGTCCCTCGTCCTGCAGGCAGCGCCTGGTCCTGCCCGATCGTCCGCCTCACCTGCGCGCTGCACAATCCGCGGCACCAGTGCTTCACCGACAGCCACTGCCCCCGCCGCAAGAAGTGCTGCCGGTCCTTCTGCGGGAGAAGGTGCATCTCCAAGCCGCCAGCCATCGCCGTCTCCTACGGTAGGAGCTGGGGAGCCCCCCGCCCGCTCCCGGGCAGCAGAGCGGGGTGTGATGAAGGTGGCTCTGGGCAGGGAGCCGTGTCCAGCTGCCAGAGCCCCCCCAGTCAGGCTGGTGGACAAACGTGTGGGTTGGGGTGAACACCAGACCCACCCTCTTTCTTCCTCTTCCTTTCCTCAGCGTGAGCTCCGGCGCCCGGGATGGACTGAGGGTCATCTCAGCATTCCCATCCCACCTCGGCTCCAGGATCACCCCGTGACAGCTGCTGCACAGCGCTACGTGCCACCCACTTCCCCTCTCCCCGTGCTTCCCCACCGCTCTTTCAACAAATAAAACAGGCTTTTCCCAGGGGTGCCTGTGGTGTGTGGCTCCTTTCCCCACCTCCTCCCTCCTCTCTCCATCCCGGCACACAGTCCGACTGCTGTTTTCACCCCAGAATTCCTGCTGGGGAAGGGGATGAAAGCAGTCTGGCTGCACAGCTGGAGCGTGGTTAGGGGCTGGCTTGGGGGAGAAAATCCGTGCAGAGGCATACAACCTCCAGGAGGAGAGAGCAGTGGGAAGGGACTGGAACAAAATATGACAGGTTGCTTTAGGAAGGCTGGAAGGCTGCAAGGGATCCTGGAGAGCAGCATGTCCTCCAGGCCTCCCCCAGCTGGACAGGGCTGTGGAAGGGGACTGACCCTGCCTGCCCGGGGGGATACAGAAGGCAGAGCCTCCCCGTGAGTACCCTACTTGGGGCTCATCTGGAGAGCAGAGGAGGGGGGTTACACAGACCCAAACCCCAAGTGGTGCTGAACCCCTCGCTGAACCTGAGCTGGTGGGGAAAATTCAGCTGAAGAAACTTGCCTGGGAAAACCTCAAGCCAGGGCAATAAAATCATAGCTCCAAGGGGTTCTTGTATAGCTGAGTGCTGGGGACAAAAAATTCAGGAAATGCCAAGAAACACCAGCAGAAGAGAGTGTGTGCAGCCCGAGGGACCTGCTGGCCTCTGGGCAAGAGCAGAACCAGGCACTGCCACCATGCACTGCAGGGGCAGAGCCTCACCCAGCCCAGTGCCCACAGAGGGCCTCCAGCCCTCCCCAGCCCATTGCTGATGCCAGGCTTGCACGTCCCATCCTCAACAAGCAGTCCCAGCCCAGACTGGGAGAGGAGCTCTGTCCGTCTGCACACACCAGAGGGAACAGAGAGGAGCTGCTGCTCCGTGAGAGCTGAGCTGATGATCCCCACAGCCAGGCACGAGCAAAGCAGTCTGGAGAGCAGCACCAGCTGGCCAGATTTTAAACCATCCCCAAACACAGCAGGATGAAGGCTCTGGCTGTGGGATTGACACCTTGCATGGTCCATGGTAGATGCTGGAAGCTTCCTGGCCGAGACCGGGGGGAGCATCTGCTGGGGTGAATCCTTCTATGGTCACGTCTGTGGAGGTGACTTTCTCCCTGTGGAGGAACTAGAAGGAGGCAAAGACTCAGAAATTACTCTCACTGGGAAGGAAGAAGTCCTGGGGTGAAAAAACCAACTCTTTGCTTAGCCTGGCCACGGGAGGGCAGAGAGAACTGGAGAGCTCATGCAGCGCTGAAAACTCCAGGTGATCCAGCAGGGACCGGCAGAACAAGACCTGGGAGCTCATCAGCCGAGCTCAGTGTAAAACCAGACATTGCTTCTGCCCAGTGTAGTGTCCTTGCAGGGGAAACGATCCCTGACACCGGCCCGGCCCTCTGCGCGGGGAGAGCTGTGCCACACGAGCCGTGAGGTGAGAGAGGCTGAGCCCCAGCGCTCCCCCAGCCATCCCCGCATCCCGGCTCGGGGCTGGCGGCAGCCAGGGCAGAGCAGCCTGATTACACCTCCCGCCGTCATTAGTCACAGATCACAACCCTCCTCCTCCTCCATCAGCACCAACTATTATCAGCTATTAAGCAGGCATTTCCATACAGCTGGCTAATTTGATAATGCTGCAATTATCTTGGTTTGTTAACAAGATTAAATTGCTAATTGGTTTGATTAAGCACAGAGCTCCAGGCATGGGGTGCCTCTCAGCTGGCCCCGCATAACCCG
Source organism: Oriolus oriolus (assembly GCA_013400235.1). NCBI lineage: Eukaryota > Metazoa > Chordata > Aves > Passeriformes > Corvidae > Oriolus > Oriolus oriolus. Next base: position 1,141,206 of record VXBT01009351.1, on the reverse strand, counting down.
ATGGATGCCGTGCCCAGGGCAGCAGCTCCTCTGCAGAGACAAGGAAATGGCAGGGAGGGTTCATGCTCCCAAAACCTGCTGCCTGATGTATCCAGATCTCCTTGTGGGAGGTGCCTCTTCCCGCTCTGAGACAGCTTTGCTCATGTCACCACTGTCACCCAGCTGCTGCCCCAGGAAGGCAGGAGGAGGTGTCTTTCAGCCAGAGGATGCTCTGGGGACATCCAGTCTGTCTCAGTCCTGCTGCTTTCTCTTTTGGAGCCCTGCAAGTCAGAAATCCCAGAGGCAATGCACCAACTGTGCCTCCACCTGCAGCTATGTCAACAAATCCTCTCCCTTTCTCCTCCCAGGCACAGTTCCCTGCCTCCTGTGCACAGCATTTCCAGCTATCATCAGCTGTACTGGGGAGCCTGGGGAGCTCCCAGCACTGGATTAGACTCACCTCTACCCCCCCCATGCAGCAGCACCCACCTGGGAGGAGCTGGGCAGTGCACCAAAACACACACAGTTCAGGATCACTGATGGTGGTAAGCTCTTGGCAGTGTGCATTGGCTGAAATCCTGTGGATCCAGGTCTCTGGTGAGGAAGGGAATTTCCCTCTTTGTCCTAGGTAGGTGCCAGCAAGACAATGGGAAAAGCAGTGAGTGCTGTGCCAGAGAGATTCTTCCCACATCACCTGTTTTCCCAAGGCCAGAGCAGCCTGGAGATGAAGGTGCTCATTTTCTCTGCCTGGGGCTTAGCACAGCTCAGGACTCACTACTTCTCCTGGGACAGGCCCACCAGGTCTGGCGGTGGGAACGTGGGCAAAGGCTGCACTCAGGGACCCAGCTTTGGGTTAGAAACATCCATCACGGCACGTCACGGCAGCAGTGCCACTGCAGGGCAGGCAGCAGGTCTGGCTTACTCCATCTTCCCTCAAAGCAAAGGTTTTCAGGCCACTTTTGGACAATTCCCAAATTGAAACATCCAGCACTCCCCAACATCCCAGGGGATGGAATCCAGAGTGTCTCTCCAGGGATCCATCAGCACCACGGAGCATCATTATTCCATACAATGTGCTTTGTTCCACTCTGAAATGTACACAGGACAGAGGATGGAGAAGTCAGGTCTCACCCACAGCACTGCAGAACATCTTTAATATCTTCTTGGAGCCTCCCCCTGCACATGTAATGGTCTGGCTCGGAAGACTGGGTGGTTTGGGTCTGAATACAGAACAGTTTGGTGCTCAAGAGTGATGTGAGACCTTTTCAAGAGATGATTCAAACCAGCCTAATAAGAATTTCTACAGCTTTGACAACCTTTGAGAGGGGAGGGTTATTTAGCTAGCCTGACCTAGGAGTGGGAATCTGTAGTCCCAGCAGGATCTCAGCAATCACATCAGTTCCAGAAGAGAAAATACCCTGGGCAAAGCAGATCCACTCAGCAGCAGCTCCGCCTGTGGTCAGCAGCCATGCACTGCCCTCATCATTCCTGCCAAGGAGCAGCAATATTCCAGGGGGGAAAAGGAGTCAATAGCATTCTGCTCCCCACCATAAAACAAACAGATATACACCTCTGCAGAAAACAAAACGTCCTCACAGCTAAAGGTCAACAAATGTATGAATTCACTCCGTGCTGTCGTCTGTGGGATGGTTTGTACAAACTCAGCTCCTCACCTAGACCAAGACTCTCTCCAGTGGCAGGGAGAGAGTGCTCTGGGCCAGAGCTGTCTCACACCAGCTGACACCCTCCAGCATTTTCTTTCTGGAGACACAGGGGTGCTTTGGCCTACAATGGCCAGCACACACCAGTGAGCTTTCCCAGTGCCCTCCCACCCTCGCCGGTGAGCGGCAGCACGGGACACCAGCTCCCACCGTGCCGGGAGGGCAGAGGGGGATCCCGGGCTTACGTAGCGGAGGGAGGCAACGTCTGCCACCAGGGAACCTTTGAGAGCAGGGATGGAAGCCGTCCCTTCTGCCTGGCTCTGGCACATCACCCCAGCTGTGCCACCCCCAGCCCCCTGCATGGCAGAGAGCCCCGGAGCGGTGGGGGCTGGCAGGGAATGGGGCTGCGGCTGAGGGATGCCAGAGCAGCCCGTTGTGATTTCTCTCCTGCCCAAAGTGCTGCCAAAGCTCACAAGCTGCTTGTGGCAAAGGCCTTCAGTCTGGCAGGGAGCAGCTCTGCCTGCCCCAGCCAAGAGGCAGCAGAGCTGTGCTGAGCTGCTTGGCTTCATCCCCCCTCCATCCCACCAGGAATCTTCAGCAGGCTGCTCTTTGCTGCAGCTGCACAAGGTTGTGCACACCCAGGAAGCCTTTCAGATGCTGGCAGGACTTCCCTGAGCTGAGGAGCCAAAAGGAAGGCAAAAAAGATGAGGCACTGACAGCACCCTGTAGCTGAGGGAGATCCCTACGTGCCAGCAATCCTTTTCTCCATGCAGAAAGAGAGAAAAGGAGACATCTCTTTCCTCTGCAGTAAGCCACACTGCATGAAGACACGTGTGAGAGCTCGGCAGGAGGCTGGCAGTGGCACAGGCAGGGCAGCTGGGCTTCCTTGTGTCCCACGGCAGGCAGGGCAGCTGGGCTCCATCATCCCTGCCCTCCCTGTAGCCCCATCTCTCAGCAGGGCATTCCCTCCACAGTCCCTCACAGAGGCTGATGTCTGTGTTCAGCCAAGCAGCTGGGATGTTCCACAAATAACAGCTCTGGCAAAGGCTGGTGAAACACTCAGAGACTCACATGAAGCAGTTTGCAGGGAGGAAAGCAGCTCCCATAGGCACCAGCCCTGCGCCAGCCCCTGCTCACGCATCGAACTGCAGCGCAGATCGCACCTCATGGCCCACGCACGGCCACAAACTCACCATCGCTCCCAAATCCACCAGCACAGGAACAAAGGTACCTGCACACCCCTCCCAAATCGGGCTGCTCACCTGCAGAGAGCTCCTCCCAGCTGAAACCAGTGCCTCCCTGTAGCAAAGGGTTTTGGAAGAGGAGGGTGGGCTATTTATGCTACAGGGCAGCCCGACAAGCTTCTCTCTCTCCCCAGCTCCAGCCGTGGAGGAGAAGCCATTTCCCAGCTCCTTTGGGTCCCACCAGCAGCGCTGCATGGGGGAATTCCTGTCTCTTCAGCCCTGCCTGTGCCAAGGCACACACAGATGCTCCTTTCCCTGACATTATGTAGGTTAATAACATGCAATGTGATGGCAAGACACAGGGAACTGCAACGCGATGTCAATATTTAGCTTTTACACATTTGGCTAATTAGGAAGCAACCTGTGATTCCCTGAGAAGGAGGCAGGGCTGCTTCTCCCCTCTCCCTCCCCGTCTGTATGTTCCCTGTTCAGATGGGATAAACGTCAGCTCCCTATTTCTGGAGTTCGCTGGTCGCAAACGGTCTGTCCCAAAATGCTATTCCCAGGCAGTGGATGTCAGAAATCATTATACTAAATAAAGCTTCATGAATGATTCATGAGGCTGGATTTCACATTAATCAGGCAGAGATGGGCAAAAGCAGCAGAGCATCGCGGACCGCCCTGTCGTGTTCCTGCACAGGAAACTGCAAACAGGAGGGTTTGGACCTTCTGTGCTTCAAGGCACAGATCAGAGGTATGGTGCCAATCAGAGGAGCACCCTGGTCCCAGCAGGATTAGAGCCTGACCCAGCAGAGACCGAAAGAGGCAGAGGACTGTTGCCCAAATACTTTTCTGCTTCAGGAACTCCTGTGACTCGATCGTGTTAATGAGCCCAGGGCAGCCGGCTGCTGCTCTGAGCATCCCGAGATGCACGACTGCTTTCTGCATGAGCTTGGGACTCCTGCACTGACTCCCTGGCTCTGTGCACGATGGCCTCTAAAAATAGAAAAATGCTTTCCTGAAATGTCATCAGGAGGCTCTTTCCAGAGCTCAGACAAACAGGGCTTCTGCCTGGATGCCATGCTGAATCCCGGCAAACCAACAGGCATCTTCTTGGGACACAAATGCTACTTCCACTGCTCCAAGACTTTGGAAAGAAGGTAGATGTGTCCTCTCTTAGTACCTGAATCTGCCTAAAAAGGCAAGCCCTGAACTCTGTCAGGATCAATGAAGGAAGGACGGGTGCCCTCAACATTGCAGCTGGCAGAAGGAGGCAATGAAACTTGGGATCCTGTGTGCATTTTGCAGGAGCAAGTGCCTGTGCATCCCCCATTCATCCAGACTCAGCCAGCAAGCTCTCATCCCCCTGCATCCTGCATCCTTGGCTTCTCCTCTGCTGCTTGCTCGAAGATTCCTGGTAAAAAACCCTCAAAACCTCAAAAATCTAGTGACAAGCGGCCAGGATGGCTGTACAGCAGGGAAAAATCCACAGCCAGCATAGCAAACCTGGGCTCTGACATGGAGACAGCAGTGACTCTCCGTGCAGCAGCAGAGGAATATCTATCAGGAGACTCAGGAGCTGTCAGACACCCCTGCTCCCCGCTGCCGTGGCTCCGCAGCCTTCCCAGGGCTGGCAGTGAGTCACCAGCCCTGAACCACAGAACCACGGCAGGGCTGATCCGCTGCCGAGGGCACCTGGGGGGGGCTTAGGGGGTGCCCTGCCAGTCTGGCCCCCCAGAGCCACCCTGCAGCCCTGGGTGTCACATCACCCCACCCCCCAGTGCTCCAGCATTTCCAGCCCCACATTCTCTGCCTCGGACTGAGGTGTCCTGCCCACGCTGGGGTGATACCTACAGCAGGGACAGGCAGAGCTGGGATGGAGAAAGCTGGAAAGTCCCCGGCATCCTTCAGAGCCTCAAGACCTGAAGACACTCTGGCAGCAGAGCTCTCTTACCACCCCCAGCACTGCCTGAGCCTTCTGCAGAGAGCCCAAGAGACAGCATCCTTGCAGAGACAGGAGAGCAGACCCCTCCCTGCACCCAAGCATCTCCAGCTGTAGTTGTTCTTGTATGTTCATCCCTGTCAGCACAGAGGCAGCTGGAGGCAGAGCTGGAATGGGAGCAGGGTGCTCACCCAAAGCCTCAAACCACCCAGGCGCTTCCTCCTGCAAAACTACAGTAGTGATAATTCAGCAGCAATTCATAGTTTTGAAATTTTCAGCTGTGTCATCACAGCTGGGCAGAGACTGAAGAGCCCCAAGCCCAGTGGCCACTCTCTTGTCTCCGGCTCTGGTGGAGGGGCAGAGCCTCAGGGCAGGTTTGCTGCCCCTGCTTCCACCCATGCCAGGCCCATACCTGGGTTTGCTGTGGGATGAAATTATCCACAGGATCAGATAAATCTCAGGGAAATCACCCTTTAACTTGACCCTCTTATTGCATGAAAAGACCGATTTCCAATTTGCCTCATTGTATCATTTCTAAATACTAATTTATAAGGCATTTCCATGTGCAGTGCAGCACAGGGGCAGGTGATGGACCTGCCTGCTCCACCCAGCCTGGCCTTGCTGGCAGGAAGCAGAGGCCACCTCTGGCTCCCTCCGTGGCCATGGCCTTGGCTGTGCACAGGTACCAAAAGCAAAATGCAGGGCAAGTGTCTTCAGTGCACGAGCCTGCGGAGAGTCAAAGCTCGGCTGCACTCTTGGTTACCCATATCATTCAGCCTACGGTGTCGTAAGATTTAATCACAATTAAAGTTGTGCTTCAGTCTTCACCTGTCCCTCTTGTGGCAGAGAAAGGACGAAGCGAGCCCATGCTGCATGTGCAAGCGTGGGAACAATGACTGTGTTTTGTGGCTTTCTCTGAGCTGGTAAATGAAGTGTGACTGGGCTGACGCTGGCACCCAAGCTGGGTGTCAGGGAACAGAGGAAGTCCTGCTGTTAACCTCTCCTCTGACACCACGCTGCCCTTCTGCCAGCATTCCTGCCTGTGGCAGCTCCTAGCCTTGCTGGGAATGGTCTGGAGAGGGCTTGCCACATGGGAAGCCCTGGCCTGAGATGCTCCAACAGGTTGATAATGAGCCTGGAAATAGCCTTTGTGATGGATTCAGTTCTGGTGATGTGTCCTTGGTGTTGGAGGACGGTGAGACAACCTGGGGCAGAGACAGAGCGGGCGGAGGGGACGCAGCACATGGAGACTGCAGGTTGCTGTAAGATGGAGTCAAGCCATATGCTCAAGGCATGTGGGAGCCAGCCAGACAGTAAATCAGTGCTCTGAAATGCCTGACCTTACACTGCAGCACCTCCCTGCTCCCTCGCCGGAGGCTCTCCATCTCTATAAAAAATAGCCGCTGCTTTGGTACGGCTCTCCAGATTTTCTCATGTTTCCAGTTAGAGTTTTGGAGTCCAACAGCAAAGCAAGGTCTCCAGCAAGTTCAGTGAACGTTCATTAATCTTTCCTGGCTCAGGCACCCAGTGGGCTCAGTAAAACTCGAGTCCAGAAGAGTTCCAGGCTGTCAGAGGGGTTGTTGCAGGCCATACTGAGAGCCTGTCCCAGGCCTGCTGCAGATGGATTCCAACAAATCACCTTACTGCAGGGGGCTGGATATGCAGCTGTATCCAGGGGCTCCAGAGACTGAATGAAGCTGGTTAATTAATTTCCAGCTTGGAGCAGGCTGATATCCCCCTGCCCGCAGCATCTACAGGCACCCTGTGGCTCCGGGAGGAAGATGGGGGTTGTAGGGATGGAATCCCCTAGAGTTTGTGTCCCTACTTTTCTCCTCCTGCTCGGAGGATGCTGCCGTTGCAGCTCAGCTTTCTCTCCCGCCACCCCATGAACTGGCTCCAGGGAGAGGCATGGAAACTGGGACAGCTGATGGCACAAGAATGGGAATAGCCAATGGCATGGGAAGGAAAAGCCCAAACCCCTCTGGCTGGAGCATCCCCCTCCCAGAGCTTGGGGAACAAACACACCAGCGAGCACAGAAACCACCAGGAAATAAACAGTATTAAGGAAAAGCCCACGTATTTAGTATTAAGTCTTTGCCACTGAGAAACACAAGACCAGGCTTTTGCGTCTGCCCTAATTTAGCTCTTTCCCTCTGGAAAGGACTATTTGTGAAATGCTTTGTGCTCATGTCCCCGGCATTAATCAGCCCCTGTCAGCCGCCGGCTCTGCGGATCCCCCTGCACTCGCAGGTGCGCGGCTCTATCCCACCCTCCCACGTGGCAGGTACCCAGCGGCTCCGGCCTTTCACAACAGATATCCAAGGGGCTCAAAAGTGCTTGAAGATTTTTCTTTTAATTATAGGAGCTCTGGAGACATGCTATATTCATATGTATTTCCTGCTATTTTTTAATTTATTGCTACATCAGCTATTTTAAAAAAAAAAAGAGGCAAAAAGAAGAAAGGAAGGGAGCTGCCACAAGCTGAGCGCCTTTTGGGATGACTCACTGCAGCACTGAAATGGCTGCTGGCTTCAGACTCACCCTGCCTCTGCGATTTGCTTCCAGTCTGCAGAAGAGACCACGGCAAGAGGTTTCGCCCCCCGTGCCTGCGTGGAGGATTTGCCGTGTGGTTATCGACATAATCCGCCCCAGGCCTCGGCGGGCGGAGACCTGCCTTCCTCAAGAGAGGAAGATGGGGGGAGACATGAAAGGAAGAGATGGCGAGGCATTTCCAGCTGACCTGATTTTCTGCTTGTTCCCATCTCCACATCACTGCCGGTTAGCTCGGGAGTGGCAGCAGGGGCACGGGGCTGGCCCGCGCCGTAGGGAGCTGCGCCTTACCGGAGCCATCGCAAACACGGCTGTGCCGAGAGCCCTTGCACCTCAATTTGCTGGAAAAGAGCCTTAAAATGGGAGTCTCCCTTTCCTGCCACAGCTTGCCAGTGTCAGTGTGAAGGCAGGCCAACAAGCTCTGGTTGGCTCATGGCAGAGTCAGGCCTTTTGCCTCTGAATTTGTGCAGAAAAGGGAAAATTCACCTCAGGTGCCATTGATGCAGCAGCCAAGTCCCCTCTGAAGGATGCTGTGATGCCAGCACAAACCTGCACGGGGCCTCTGCAGCCTGGGAAGTGAACTTCCCTCCTCTGCAGTTGCTTCCAGCCAGAGCTTTGAGTTGCAGCAGGAAACATGGAAGTGCCTCCCCTCCGTGTCTCCCCAGCCCCTTCCTAGGGTGATCCCTCCAGTCTGGGGCAATAAGGGCAGAGCCCCAGCAGCTCCCTTCCCACTCACGATTCAGCTCCTCCACATGGCCCAAGGACACTCAGCAAACCTCCTGGTACTGGGAGAGCTGATTTTGGGGAGCACAGGGCTGAGGTCTACTCTGTAGTAGAGCACAAACAGGGCTCTGGTGCAGACACAAAGTGCCAGATGGAGCGGGCGCCCTTGCAGCGCCAGGCACAGCTCCTTCTCTGAAAAATGGCTGGATGAGAACTATTTTCAGAAGGGAAAAGAAAATTCACCCTGATCACCATATGTCAGTGACAGGCAGAGAAAACCCCACGTGGGAGCCAGCCCTCCTCCTACCCCGTGGGCTGCACCCTGCTGGGGCTCAGCACCCACCATCAGCCAGGCTCACAGCTGCCTGGAGCACACAGAGATGGGCATGTTTATCTTGCAGCTTCCAGGGATGCTCAGCCATCTCTAATTGCCATAAAAATAAATGCTTTTTGCTTCATATCACAGAACAGAGGAATTTCCCTCTTTTTTTTTCTTTTTTTTTTTTTCCTCTTATCTGAGGCCTCCCTCAAAGTCATCCCTTCCCCCTCCCTCCGCTGCCTCCTTCCCATGTAAACAAGCCCAGGCACACACAGTCTGACACATCACACACATGGAGACACGCTGATGGCCCTGCAGCGGCCAGCACTGCCTGGCACAGGGACAGGACTGGCAGCACACGCGGGAGGCGGGCGCGCGGGCAGGGGGAAGGATGCTCGCCACCAAAAAGAGCTCTCAGTCCGCCTCGTGCGAGCCTGGAGAAGGTTGAGAGCCCTCAGGCTCCAGCCCCTCGGACTGCAATCAGCAAGCCGATGGAAGGGATGCAGCGGGTGGTGTGAAGTCTCGCCCCGTGCGAGCCGCCTGTCTGACACAGCTGCTCTGTGCTGGCTGCCGGAGCAATGAGCCACCGCTGCGGGGACATGCAGCCCCGGCCGTCACCCTGGGAAGGTCCCTTTCCCATCCTCTCCTTCCCGTCCCTCTGCTCCAGCAGCTGACTTCTGGGGGAGTTGGTGTGCTTGCAGTGCGCCCCAGGCTGTCTGGGGACGGCCCCAGGCGGCGCCGGCAGCTCGCTGACCTGAAACCCAGCGTTGTGCCATGCCCGGGACCCGCTGCCTTCACCCACCTCCTAGTGAGCCTTTAAAGAGACACCGAGGAGCTCAGCAAGCCAGGGGAGCGCTTCCCCGCGGGGCCGCCCCGGTGCCCTACACACTCCCTGTTCCAAGGAGCAAGATGGAGCTGGATCGGATGGAGGGCGACGGCGAGGGCAGGGATGCAGCGTGTGCCCGGCGCAGGGCGGCACCGCTGCCGGGGCCCTGCTCGGCCTGAACGCCCGCGGCACGGGACCGCCCGGCACCGCCAGCTCCGGGGGCTCAGCCCCGAGGGCAGCGGTCGCCACCCGGGCAGCTTCGCAGAGGACTGGGGTAGCCCAGGGCCGGGTGAGACGGGTACCCCCACCGCGGCTGCCACAGCCATCCTGCGAGCTCTCCCGGATTCCGAGGGACTTCCAGCAGGTAAGACTTCGGGAAAGCCAGGGGTACCCACGCCTGGTCCAGATTCCCGGCTCGGTTCCTCGTGACAGCTGTGGTGGTGCCTTCGCAGGGGACACCGCCAGCCTCGCACGGAGCTGTGCCGACCTGTCAGCCGGTTTTGCCAAAATCAGGT
>VXBT01009351.1:1099589-1131149 GCA_013400235.1 Oriolus oriolus | reverse complement strand
CCGGGGCGGGGTGGGGACCCGCGGCATCGGCATCCCGGGGAGCTGCAGGCACCGACATCCCGGGGACCCGCGGCGCTGGCATCCCGGGGCGCGGCGAGGACCTTAAGATCGGTAACACAGGGACCGGGGCACCGGCAGCCCGGGTACCCGGGGTACCAGCACCCCGGGCATTGCAGGGGACAGCAGCCTGGGGTGCGTCGGTGTGAGAGGGCAACCGGAGCAGCGGCATGCGGGCATGAGCGGGGAGGCGAGGCACCGACATCCCGGGGTAAGCGGGGAGCCACCGTGCCAGCACCCACACCCCGGGATGCTGCTGGGTGCCGGGGCGCAGGGACACTCCTCCCCGTCCCTCTGCGGGCGGGGGTAGGGGAGTCCCTCGCCCCGGAGCCTGCCTTCCCCGGGGGCTGCATTCCCCCTCCCCGGGGAACGGAGCACGGAGGTCCCTCTGGAGACCTGTGCACGCGCAGCGTGAGACCTGGGAGTGGAAGCTGGCACAGCCCTGGGCTGTTGGAAATCACCCTCTCCTGCACCGGAGGCGAGCAGGGAGTCCCCCGTCATCTCCATCTCCAGCCCTGGGCATTTTGGTGGCCTCTCAGCGTACAGCAGCAGCTCATGCTCTGCCTGCAGGGAGCAGCCAGTAGTGGGAATTCCCCTTCCATTCTCTCCCCTGCCTGCCTGGCAAACCCCTGCACCGCCCAGGGCAGGGCTGGGTCCTGAGCATCTTCAGGCCGAGGAGCACAGAGACGCTCAGCTATGGGGATAGGGCTCTGCGGGGGCAGTTTTGGACGACCAGAAAGCAGATGTCTCCCCAGTCCTGTCCCAGCGTATGGGGACACCACCCTGCAGGAGCTGGGAGGTCACCCAACCCCACTGGCCCCCTCAGGTACTCAGCAGGGGACCCCCAGTCCTACGCCAGTCCCAGGGATATCCTGCACAGGATCTCCTCAGTGGTTCGCAGCCACCACCCCTGCACACCTGGGACGTGCACGATCACAAGCCCTGGGTGACAGGGCATTTAGGTCTAGGCTACAGGCAAAGGATAAGAGATTCCTCCTCCTCTGCGCATTGCTAATGGCTCCTTTGAGACAAGCCACACGACTCCCTGCTGGGAAGCCTCGCTGAGCTGTGAGTACAGGGTTTTTTATTTGGACTGTTAATCTAAATCCATTGTACCTGGTTGGAAAAGACCCTGTGTGCAGTGCTCCCTGCACTTGCTGCATCCTCACTTGAATGTCTATTAGCACCTTTCTTCCCACTCCTGGCAGAGTTCCCTCTGCCAGGTAGAATAAATATACATAACTTGCATCTGAAAGCCTGTCAGAAAAAAAAATATGTTGTCAAGGGAAACTCTTCTAGCATTTCTTGTAGACATGCTTGATCTGTTGTATATTTTATTTTTACTGTCATAAATGCATATATCAGGGATTTTTTTCTCCACAAGATAGATATTAATTTGAACGCCCAACACCCAGCTCACACTGGGCTTGTGTAATTCTGACGGTTGTCTCAAAATAGCTTACAATGTATTTCAACATTTATCAGAAAGAGACCGGCTTTATCTGTTCCCTTTTTCCAATCATTCATGGAAATTTTCGGTCAACTAAAGGAAAATTTTGCAAATTCACTTTATCCCAGACAGACACATTTGTATTCTCTGTCCGTCATGCTTTTAAATAAAATCACCCAAGCTTCCCAAAGTAAGCTTCTGTTTCCCAGCTGATACCCCTGCAAATGTGAATGGGGGGCACGCTTTGATGGTCCAACAAGGGAGACCACGCTGGGTCCCAGTTCAAAGCCCAGTTTTGTTCTAACGCTGAGCTTAGCTGTTCGTGAAACAAATAGGCAAGAGAGTTATAAAACTATTAATTGCTGCTTTAGATTCCTACATGAAAGCTGTATGTGGGCAGAAATAATTTGGTCTATTCAGAAGCGAACATCAGAAAGGAACATCTCTGGCAGTTCGTGACCCTTCTCCTCACTCTGCTTCCAGTGCTGGAGGGATGGAGGGATTTCCCTGGGATACAAAGCTTGCAGGGTCCTGACACCCACCTTTTCATTTTGAGCTGGGAGGGAGGTAGGAGCCATCTCCCTTCTGGCTCTCACAGTTTGGCACATCTTACCCAGAGCCACAGCCATGCACTGGAGATGGTCTGGCTGAGCTGGAGCAATGCTTCAGGCTTGTCCTGCCATCCTGGGCTGTCCCATGCCCCAGCCCCCAAACCAAACCACCTTGCCTTTGATTTTGGTGGAATTTGGCCTGACCTTTCAGAGAGGCTGTTCTATAGGGAGGGTGCAGACAGAGTCCAAGGCTGGTTTCGGGATAAACTGGATCCCACAGATGTACCTCCAGGGCCCCCGTCTGTGTGTGTGTGCTTATAGCCTGAATGCGTGAGCATCCTTCTGGAAGGAACCTGGATTAGTCATCCCTACCCCACAGATGGGCTGTGTGATGTCTTCTCTGGAAAAGCTCATCTGTCACTGAAATTCCAATTTATCCCTGAAAAGAAATGTTTACACCCCTTCTTCTCCCTTACTTTTGGCTTAAGCATTAAAAAAAATTGATCCTTCTCCTCCTTCCCTCCTCTTTGAAAGACAAGACAATGACTCCATTAAGCTCTGAGGTTTGTCAGGAGCCGGTTGCCTCCTCCAGATGTGGTGTAATGGGAGCGCTGGTCTTGGTGCAAAGCTATGTCTTTAAGGAGCCCTGGCCGGGAGATGCAGTGGAGTTCGCAGATGCCTTTGCCAGGCTGTTTCACACAAATCTGGCATTTCCTGCACCCTTGGCCCTGCTCAGCTTAAAAACACCTCCGGGGCTTTACCACGGCTCCCTTAGCTGTCCCTCTGCAGCTCTGCTCTGACCTCCAGATTTCGATGTGACCATGTCCCCCAGGTCCCTCCCAGCCTGACAAACCTTTTACATCGAGTTTCTCAGGTTCTGGAAAGCAGGTGGAGCCCGGGTGTTTGCTCCATAAATCCTGTGAGATGGCTGGTGTGGAAGAAGGGGTTGCAATGGGGTCCATGGGACTCCCCTGGGTGGAGGGACCCACCTCGTGTCACTGACCTGGCCTTGGCCCTCTGTGGGACCAGGCTGTCTTGTGTGGGGTGTGCTGGCACCTCAGCATCACTGCAGGGGCTTCAGCCTTTTTTCCCTTGGCTCCTGCTGCCTGTCTGTGCCCTCTGTCCCTGTGGCCCCTAAAAGCTTGGAAAATTCTGTGGGTGACACAAGACAGGAAAAAATGTATTTCCTCAACCAAGAGAGCAGAGCAGTGTGCCTCAAACCCCACCACTCCGTGCCGGGAGCAGGGGGATCCCATGAGTACACGGCTGCTCCATTTGTCCTCCGGTTGTTTTGATGAAAAAGGTAGGTGGAAAAATCTGATTCCAAGGTGGTGCATAAAGATCACAACCCTTTATATTTGCCTTTTTGCTCTAAGTTTCTGGTCAAGACAGGTAAATGCATCTGAAGGTGTGGGAATGCTTCTCTTTCTTTGATGCTTTAACTGTTTTGCATTAGAAAATAGAATTTCTGCTGCACGAAAAAGCCCAGCTCCCTGAAACTTATAAATTCCGAAAACACAATGGAAATCAAAACTCTGACTTTTTATTTCCCCATCGACATACAGATTTTATTCAGTCATCAATGACTCTGATTCATGTTTTTGTTATGTTTCAACATTATCAAAATAATCCTAATATTTTACATGGCAGAACACACTAGAGGAAACAAAACAGGCAGATGAATTGTTTTGACACTTCTTCCTCTCAAATTCTCCCTAAAACTAACACCTTCTGTGACAATACTTTGATTTTGGCAAAACTGCCTGTGCTGCTGGAAAGATTGCACCATCTAAGGACTTTCTGACCAGGTCTAATTAGCAGCGTTGGTAGTGGGGCTACAAAGCACTTCGGCAGAACCGCAGCAGTGGTGATTTGACAAGATCTAATTTTTCCTCTGGGAGACTCTCTGGGGAATAAATCCTCTCTTCAGTGACTAATTACCCGTTTGAAGAAGGAGAGCCCCATGGGTGAGGTGCTGGAGGTGCATTAAACTGCCTTCCTTAGGCCATTAACAACCTGCAAAGGGAAAAATTTTACGAGGTAAAAAAGCAAGGAAAAGTTTCACCTGGAAAAATCATTGGCTTTTCTTTTTTTAGCTTCCATACCACAGGAGAACAACTGCCTAAAGCTGTTTCTCTCCCCTTCTCTCTCCTTGGTCCTCACTTTTGAAGATGCAAACATCCCTCCCCACTTCCCAGGGTGCTTCTGGCCCCCCTCGCCCAGGAGCACCCAGACCTGGGGGAGCCCTGCATCCCCTCCAGCCCCGCTGTCTCATCCACAGGTGGAACCCGCTCCTGCTCTGCTGATCATGGTCAACAAGACCTTAAATTACTGGGGTCCCGGTTTCGAGGAGGACGTTATCAACATCAACGTGGGGGGTCTGAGGAGGCGGCTCAGCTCCAGCGCCCTCTCCAAGTTCCCCGACACCCGCCTGGGACGGCTGCTCTCCTGCGACTCGGAGGAGTCCATCCTGCAGCTCTGCGATGACTACGACGTGAGCGCCAGGGAGTTCTACTTTGACCGAAACCCCGGATTCTTCCTCTACGTCCTCCACTTCTACCAGACGGGGAAGCTGCACGTCATGGAGGAGCTGTGCGTCTTCTCCTTCTGCCAGGAGATCGAGTACTGGGGCATCAACGAATTCTTCCTGGACTCCTGCTGCAGCTACCGCTACCACGAGCGCAAGCTGGAGAGCCGGCACCACAACTGGGATGAGGAGAGCGAGGTGAGCAGCGTGGACACGTCCCCCGATGAGATCTCCGACATCAACCACGACCTGCTGCGCTACAGCACCCTGCGCTGCGGCAACGTGCGCAAGCGGCTCTGGCTCACCATGGAGAACCCCGGCTACTCCATCCCCAGCAAACTCTTCAGCTTCGTGTCCATCAGCGTGGTGCTGGTGTCCATAGCCACCATGTGCATCCACAGCATGCCCGAGTACCAGGAGGAGGATGAGAATGGCAACGTGCTCGATGAACCCATCCTGCACAAGCTGGAGTATTTCTGCATCTCCTGGTTCACCTTCGAAGTATCCTCCCGCCTCCTGCTCTCGCCCAACCCCAGGAAGTTCTTCACGCACCCGCTGAACCTGATTGACATTGTCTCGGTGTTGCCCTTCTACTTCACCCTCCTGGTGGACGTGACCATGGGCAGTGACTCGGAGCTGGGCAACCTGGGCAAGGTCGTGCAGGTGTTTCGGCTCATGAGGATATTCCGGGTGCTGAAGCTGGCTCGGCACTCCACTGGACTGAGGTCACTGGGGGCCACCTTGAAGGTAAACTGGCTCTCTGTCTCCTTACCTACTCCTTTAGTCTCTGGGCAAGAAGGAGACCTCTGGCATGGCTGGGGGATGTGGAAGTCCCTATTTACAGTGAGCTCCCAGCTCTGGGTGGTGCCTGGCAAGCTTGTTTGGGGTGGCGGGTTGGGCTGTTGGTGCGTCTGCTAAAGCAAACAAGTGTGAGGAGCAGTGACTGCAGGAGTGCTCTGTACACACAGCACAAACACCAACCCACCCCATTTTGCTTCGTGCAGCACTGGTGCTTCCAGGGTCTCAGCCATCCCACTGTGGCAGGAAAGCACAGCACTAGAATGGACTCAGCCACGTGTGGGTGGATGGGCATGTCCCACCAGAAGTGAGTCAGTGCCTAGCTGGGCTGAGAGTGACCTGCTGAGCAGGTAGCAGGCCAGCCAGCAGCTGCTGGGTGTGCCAGCACCAGTGTGCATGGCTCAGGGCTGCTCCTGTCCCCAGCCTGGGAAAAGGGGAAACCTCCTGAGGGCATGCTGCCAGCTGACCAGAGGCCAGTGTCCAACCCCTGGTGCCTGGCCATTTAGGGAAACACAGAAATCCTGGTCCAGCTGAGCTGATACTTGAATGCTTCAGGATACAGTGAGGCTGGGTCTGGCACAAAGCAGCAATAGAAAAGCAAAGGGTGAGTTGCATGGCCTGGGACAACCAGCCCCAGGCAGGGTCTGTGCTCTCAGCAGAGCCTGGGTTACCAGCAGCTGCCCCTCAGTGTGATGGAAAACTTGGCCTGCAGGGCTGTGGGAAGCCCTGGACCATGTGGTTCTCAGGAGGGAGTTCTGGAGGAGGAAATGCTGACTGAGTGGAGGACCAGGGTGCAGGTATGCCTAGAAGCAGCATCCTGCAGGTTTGGTGAGAGGCATCCCCCATCACATGTGCCAAGGCTGTGTTTGTCCTGACCCCCATCCACAGCACCACTGGCCTCTTCAGACAGACCAAGGGCAACTTGAAATCTGTCATGCAATCCTTGCTATCCTGGTGCTGCAGCCAGACCTCCATCACTGCAGCTCAGTGGTGAAGCAAGACCAGCCCCCACACCCAGTGTGGCTCTGCTCACTCACCCCCACCATCTCTCCCCTCCATCCCCCTTCTGCTGAGGGCCATGTTCCTGAATCTGGGGAGAAGGAAACTCACCTCCTGTGCTTATACTGAAAATTCAGCCTGGTGCAGAGGCCAATTAAACTTGGCTTTTAATCGTCCCTGGTTATTGGTGGCTGCATCAATAGGAATCCTAAAAGCTGATCCTTGAGCCTGCTAAGACTCAGAGTGACACATGCCCTCAATGCCCCACCACACACGGGGCTCATGCTGGGCATGGGGGATGATCAACAGGGCAAACACCTCATCTCTGCCCCTGGGCTCCGTGTTCAAACCAGAAGACTGTTTTTTCAAGCATTGCTTGTGCAAATACCCCTGTGCTTTCCCCCCTTCAAACAACTGGTGTATCAAACAAATGGCCAAGGAAGCAGTCTTTGTAGCAGAGCCTGAAATTCAACCAAAGGGACACACCCTCCTCCCACTCAGTGCCTGGCATGGGAGGGAGCTGCAGCTCCTGGTGCTGCTCCCTCTGAAGGGCCCTCACAGGGATGAGTAGCTGGGGACACCCTGTTTTCACTGCTGCAGCAGTGACAGGGCTGGCATGGGGTGTACTGGCATCAGCAGGACTCGGCTGCTGGGGTTGGCCCCGTTCCCATGGCTGAGTCATGGAGAAAAGAAACCGTTGAGTGTGAATGGGGTTGAGGATGGGCAGCAGATGAGGTCTGCCAGCTTCTGCTGTGAAGCAGAATCAGCCCTGCCCAGAACTAATCCTGCAGAGCCCACAGAGCATCAAAATATGCCTGGCATCCTCAAAACCTGCTGAAACAGAGCCCAGGGAGGGTTGTTTGAAGTGAAGATGCCTGAAGTCCTACCTGCATCATACTTACTTTTGAATGCTCACCTTGAAAGAGCACTGACAAGTGACAGACCCAGGTTAACACTGCTGGTGAAATTTAAGTAAACTTGCACACGTGGAAAGGGCTTCCTAAGTCCTGTCGGTGCTCCATCCGAGCATGAACACCACCTTTCAGCAGAGCAGGCACTGATGGACTCCTGTGCACATTACTGAGCAGCAAACAAGGTCCGGGGAGCCAGCAGTGTCCCGGCTCTGGCTTCTGACAGCAGTTGATTCACCCAGTGACGTGCTGGAAAGTGCCCCTTCCTGGGGACTCCGTAGCCAGCTCTAAATGGGGATGAGCAAAGACACAAACCCCATGCAGCAGCTTGGCGTTGTGATTTAGTGGGCACATAAATTACAATGTCTTGTTAATCATAATTTACTTCCTATTGCGAGAGCAGAAAGCAGGAGCAGAGCAGCGAAGGATGTTAACAGCCAGGAAGCGGGAGCAATGGCTCTGGCAAGCTGAGTGATGGTTCCCCTGCCACGAAAGTGCTAGCAGAGGGAATTCTGCCACTTGTGCATCATAAACCCTGAGCAGTCCTCAGATTGCTCGGGGCCTGATCCACAGCATGTTTAATTTGAGGAGAGGCTTCCTACGCGTCTCTGCTCTCCCTCCCCGCCATGCCTGACATCCATTACTGCTACTGCAGCTCCACGGGTGCGGGTTTGGAGCCCCTCTCCCACTGGCAGTCAACAGATGTTGGTCCCTGGGTAATTACAGCACACACAGGGATCTTCAGGAGTTGCTGGCTGTCCCCTCAGGGGCCTAAATATGTAAAGAGGCTGAGCTGCACATCACACGTCACCCTGCTGTTGCTGCCGTGGCCCGTCTTTGCTCTGTCTCCACGCTGGTATTTCTGGAAAGACTCAAACTGGGCTCTTGCATTCCGACTGTCTTCTGCTGCACTGGAGGAAAGGTGTGCATTTGGCAAGAACCTGGAGAGACTGCTGCTTGGAGGGCTTTTTGCTGCACTCTTTTATTACCTAGCATTGCCTCTTCCAAGGCTGGCTACTTGCTAAGCCTGCATCCCACCCAAACCCTGGATAAAATTGCATCCCACCCAAACCCTGGATAAAACTGCATCCCATCCAAACCCTGGCCAAGCCTGCATCCCAGTCCTTCGCTAAGCCTGCATTCCATCTGAACCCTGGCTAAGCCTGCATCCCACTCAAACCGTAGCTAAAACTGCATCCCAGCCAAACCCCAGCTGCAGCTGCCTTTCCCCCTCAATCAATGAGCAAACCAGAAGTTTTGCAGATAAATGGCTGCAAACAGGTCGCAGCCAGTGCCTGAGGATCAGCTGGGAGACTCCTGGAGCCTTCCCTGTGCTGCAGACCCTGACCCTGCTTGTAAATTGAAGCAGCAGGAGCTATCGAGCTGCCTGACTTCCCCTTTGCCTTCCCCCTCCAACACATCCCAGAGCCAGAACAGATACTCTTTAAAAATGTACGAGGTTATTTGGTGCTGCTGGTCCCCAGCTGGGACGTACAGACGTGCTGTTAACTTCCAGCCAGGAGCAGGTCTTTCTTGGCCAAGTGATACATCCTTGGCTCTGAGCTGTTTGTCCTCCTCGAGGAGCTCCCTTGGCACTGCTATAGGGCATTTGCAGCCACAGGTGAGGGAGGAGAAAGAGAAGGAGGAGGAAGGAGAGGAAGAGGAGGTTTCTTGGTATTACTGGCATTAGCTGAGCAGCTTTTGCCAGCTGTCTAAGCAAAGTCTCCTCCCTCCCTGCCATGAATCCACCTCCTTTAAGTCCCATCCTGACCACAGAAGCCTTTTCCCACATCTGCTGCTGTTTGTTTTGCTCAGATGTTTCCTTTAGCCATTATGTGGTCTCCAATAAAGCGTTCTCTGCTTGTTAGGAGACTGGGGAAAAAAGCCCATGATCAAAGCTCTGCTTCCCTTTCCCCAAAAGATGAAGAGCAAGCTGGCAGGTCACTGGGCAGAAACATCCAAAAAATTCACTTGTGGCAGTGAAAAAGTGGTTGGACAAGCCCTGCTGGGAGGATGGTGGTGGCAGTCTGTCCCCTGGCAGTCCCTTCCCGGCATGACTTGTGCAGCCTTGTCCTCCAGCTGCCCACTGCCTCTTCCCCCTGGCCTTCTGGCACAGGTTTATACTTTGCTGAAATATTAGGAATATACAAGAAAGATGGCAGCACAAAGGTTTTAGGCTGAAACCAGAGAACCGATGGCTTCTTCAAGGAGCATTGCACACCTCTGCCACCAGAGCTGGGTGTCCCATGGCTCTATTCCCACCAAGGCTCCCAGACGCCTTGGGCTGTGTCTCATCAAGCTGGGGCTTGCAGCACCCTGTTGGATGGGTCTAAGACCAGCCCATGCTGACACTGGATGGATCCCTGGACTGCCCAGATGACCAGGGATGTTTGGTTTCATGTCAGCTCTGATGTTTACTTGGAGTCTCTGATGCAGGAGCAGCAAAGCCTGAAGGGAATGTAATTATCTCAGAAACAGGAGCTTGTACACGTGTAATGAAGGGTTTCCTGGATGCTGAGGCTCAGTGGTGTTGGGGTACAGGAGGGACCCTGGGGCTCAGGGGTCCCCAGGAAGCCTGGGCTGAGACCTGGGTAAGAGCTGAGCTGAGCTGAGCCTGCAGCAGAGGCCACGTCCTCCCTGCGAGCAGTGCCAGCGACTCAGGAAGGTACAAATTGCTGCTTTTAGTGGCTGCCTATTAGGTGGTTTCTGGGGACCTGCCAAGAAAAAAGGAAAATGTGCTAAATATTGTTAGCTGAGATCAGGCCAGAGTGAGTGCTGGAGGCAGGGGAGCAGCCTCTGCCGGGGATCCCTGGCTGGGGAGCACAGATCTGTCTTCCCTCCCAGCACTCGCAGGCTGGTGGAGTGCAGAGAGGCAGCCGTGGGTGCCAGGAACGATTCCTGGCTGCATCGCTCGCTCCAGATCTGAGTCACCCATGCACTCCTGCCCCATCCCAGCCCACCCCTGGAGCAGGACATCCCACAGCAGAGGCGGATAGAGGCACTGAGATCCCTGCTGGAGTCTGTGCGGGGCTGTGTTGGCACTGTGGGAGCTCCGTGTCCTGGCCGTGCTGGGTGTGGCGGCCCCCGCTGACCAGCGCTCTGCTTTGCCTTCCAGCACAGCTACCGGGAGGTGGGGATCCTGCTGCTCTACCTGGCCGTGGGGGTCTCTGTGTTCTCCGGAGTGGCCTACACTGCTGAGAAGGAGGAAGACGTTGGCTTCGACACCATCCCAGCGTGCTGGTGGTGGGGCACGGTCAGCATGACCACCGTGGGCTACGGCGACGTGGTGCCCGTCACCGTGGCGGGGAAGCTGGCGGCCTCGGGCTGCATCCTGGGGGGCATCCTGGTCGTGGCACTGCCCATCACCATCATCTTCAACAAGTTCTCCCACTTCTACCGCAAGCAGAAGGCGCTGGAGGCGGCCGTGAGGAACAGCGGGAAGAAGGACCCCGAGGAGGTGGGGAGCATCTCCAGCCGCGACCGAGACTCGGAGGCTCTGAGCGAGACCTCGCTGGACAGGGGCAGCCCCGACCGCCGTGGTCTGACCCCCGGCGCCCACCCCAGCCCCTGACCCCCGGCACTGCGGCCCTGGGGCACGAGGGACCTGCCTGCTCACGGGGAGCACGGCACCGGGACACGGCGGAGGAGCCACGGCCGGCATCGCCCCTGCCCTGCCAAGGACAGGAGGGGGTGGAGGAGATGCCCAGTGGGTGCTGGCTGCTTCCAGACCCTGCGCCTGCCTGGACGTGTCTCAGCCTTCACCCTGCTCACCCCCATGGCTGCAAAGGGAGGTTGTGGTGCTGGGTATACCCCTGCCAGAAAGGGAGGCAGAAAATAAGAAATGCAAGTGACCCCTGATCAGGCACTGCCCCAGCTGTACGGAGGGGGATTGTCCTCTGCCGTGAGGTTTTGTGTTGTTCAGGGTGAGGCAGCCCTCAACCAGGCTGGCAGCCTTTACAGATCCTGTGCCAGGTCGACAACAACTCCAGCCCCAGCCTTGTCCTACCCCCAGCTGGAAACAGCCTCGAAAGGCTTAACTGCTGCTCCAGCCATAAAGGAAAGGGGCCTGGGAATGAGTCTGCATGGGAGGAGAGGCAGTGTCCAGCTCAGGGTGACCCCCATGGTGCCCAGCCCCTGCAGTGGAATCAGCTGAACCTCACCTTTCCATTGCAGCCAGGATTTACCTGCTCTCCTGCACTGCCACTGCTGGGACCCCTGGGGATCTGGGGCTGTGCTGGGAGCATGGCACAGCTGGGAGCACTGGGGGAGCACATGGGGGAGGGACACCAGCCAGGGATGACCAGGCAGAAGGAACACTGTCCTCTGAGGCAGCAGCAGCTGGAGGGGATCAAGCTGGGGGAACTGAGGAGCCAATCCCAGCGGGGCTGTCCCCCAAGCCCTGGTCTCCCTTGCCACAGCCCCCAGCCTGGCTTAATTCTGCCTCGTCCCTCCCTGTCTCAGGGCCAGGCAGGGGCACGA
Organism: Oriolus oriolus; assembly: GCA_013400235.1. NCBI lineage: Eukaryota > Metazoa > Chordata > Aves > Passeriformes > Corvidae > Oriolus > Oriolus oriolus. Next base: position 1,119,377 of record VXBT01009351.1, on the reverse strand, counting down.
GGGCTGTAAGGAGGGGGTCACACTGCCCCAGGCATCCCCACAGGGAGCTGAGCTCCGCAGGTGCTGCTGCACTCACCTTCCTTCTGCAGGGGGAGAGCTGGGGCAGAGGGGACCTTGCTCCACTCCTTGTCACCGCAGCCCCTGAGCACCTCACAGCAGGGCAGGGAGGTCAGCCTGGGACACCAAACCCCCTTCCTGCCTCGCCCCCCAGCCCACCTGAGCACTTTCGGGGCTGCTCCCAGCACAGCATTAATTCCCTACAGAGCTTTTCCCTGCCCCCCCCAGCCCCTGTTCTCTGTTTGGAAACCGTGCAGCTCCATTGCACACAGAGGAGGGCACCCAGCAATGCCTGTTCCGAGCAGGAGAAATGTGCATCCCGCAATCCCAAATCACCTCAAACACACTCCTGATGGCCGCAGGATGACCCCAGGTACCTGGATCGTGGGGTTTGCTGCTGGTTGTCCTGGCTGGGTTTCAGCACAGCCGCTGGTGCCAGTGCCGGCTCTGCCTGTAGCGATCTGCTGGTCACGGGCAAGGAAAGCCAAACCAACACCGGTGGCAGGTCCAGCCTTTCCAAACCCCAGTGGGACTCAGGGAGGGTCCCCAAGGAACAGTGGTGTGGGATGGGAGGGTGCTCACGCTTCTGGCATCATCAAGTCTTCCAGTACCGACGGTTCGTGGTCCGCTCCGCGCTTATTCCTGCTGGGAGCTGGGACTGGAGAGCAGCACCCTCTGCTCTGGCCAGCTCCTGCTGCACTGTTACTTGAATACAGGAAGGAGTTTCCCCTTCTCAACATAAATATTCCAGTAGCAAAATGTATTCAAATGTGACGAGTAAATGACATCTATTAATGAAAAGGCATTATGCAAAAAATTAGGAGCATGTAAATTAATTTTCTATCTATGCATGGGATGCATACTGTATATTTTATTAAAGACCTCGGTGATCTGCTGTGGACGCTGGTTTCTGTCTCGTGGAAGCTGGATGTGCTCTGCAGCCTGTGGGGTGAGCATGGTCGAGGTGAGCAGGAGCAGCTGAGCTGCTCCTACATCTCTGCAGGTCCCCGTCAGCCAGCTCCAGAACCACCTTGGAGCACAGCAGAGTTCCCACCTCCTCCCTGCTCTGGATGGCGTGCTGACAGCCGGCCCTCATGCCTGGAGCACTGCTGTCATCCTGGCTGCAGCAGTTTGGGTAACCGACCTTTCTGAGGCTCAGTGAACGAGGCATTCATGGGGTGTGAGGGAAGGGTGGGCTGGTGGGCTCCGGGAAAAGCCACACAGGGAGCCAGCTGGGAGGGAGGGAATCCTGATGTGGCCTCTCTGATGCTCTGAAATGAGGGGTATGTCTCTAGGCTGTTGCTCTGCAGGGGCTGGCTGGGGAGGGCGGGACCACTGCTCTCCGTGTCAGGCGCATTCCTCTGCTGGGTATGATAGGACATAAAACAACAATTTAATCTTTATTCCTTTGAGAGCTTTTCCGCTAAAAAAATTAAAAATCCACATGCTGCTGATCACTCCAAGGCAAAAGCTGCCCTACCTTGGGGGCTATAAGCAAGGCAGGATCTCCTGTGAGCCCCTCTGCCACATCGCAAAGGCACATCGGAGGCGGCTGGTGCACGAGAGCTCCAAGCTCAGGTTTGGGAAAGCCACGAAAGATGTTTTCTTTTTTTAGCCTCGGGCTCTCTGCGAAGACATTAGGATTTGTATGGCTCTGAGTAACTGCACTAGGAAAATCCTCCCACTGCTGTGCAGGCAGATCTCGCAGAGCTCGAGCTGTGCGGAGCAGGGAAGAGCCGGGCGCAGGAAGGTGCCCGGCAGCAGAGTGGGTGAGCGCGGCCCACGCTCCCCAGCGAGACACGGCTGTGCAGCACCGGGCTGCCAGGACGGGCCTGGCTTACTATTTCTAAGGCAAGTAGGAAACTCATGTTCTTTTGCTAATCCCTAATCAGTTTTCCTGAGTGGCTGCATTTTCATTTGATACAGTGGGTAAATCAATTACACACTTTATCAGGTTATTCCTACAAAGCTGCTTTCCACATTCAGAAAATGATTGACTAAAGCATGACTCTCTTGCCTCCAGGGAATGGTGATTAAGGAGTGACCTTATTAAGCTATTTGATGCAGCTGAGAATTAGACAACTCTGCTCAAAGAGACAAAGTAAACTTCACTACCTTTGTTTAAAACTTCTTTTCCTTTGCCAACTTTCAGATCCATGACAACCCTGAGCATGGTCTGTGCACTCAGCTGGTAATTAGAAAACCAGGAGATTTTAAAGGGCTTCATCTCCAAGAAGGAAAGACTCCTCACTGGCAGTGTTTCTGGGATCTCTCCCGCTCACAGATTCCTACAGCCCTGCCAACCTCAGCAAAAATCAGATCTCATTGCTTGAGCACACTGCTTGACATGTTAAACCAATGTAATTTATTTGCTGAACTATGTAAGATCAGTAAAGACAAACAGTGCAGTAATTCCATTTATTTTTACAAAATAACGCTAAACCACTTTTGCCTTGTAGTGAGACAGCCCCAACGTCTGCATATATGGTTCATATAAATGAACTTACAGCTTCACTTTAGCCTTTATCTGAACCCAGGCTGTTAACTCAGTTGTAGGAAACACAGAAAATCAAGACTTCCGTTCTAACCGTCTGAGCAAGCCAAATGAGCAGCCTTGAAGGCATGGAATTAAATTAACCAAATGTGCCTAGACAGGTCACACCACTTCTGGGCATAAAAACCACAGGTCAGGTGTGCAGGGAGGCGCAGCACCAGCGATGCATGTTCACATCCAGACCTCGAGACCGCTGAGAGCAGCAGAGTAGGAAAAACTGCCCCACGTTCCTTTCAAGATCATGCTCTCTGTGGTGAAGGAATGATGGTCCAGAGCTTGAGAGCCCCTTGGGCTGAGGAAAATGCACCCTACAGCTCAGCTGTCTGCTGACTGTGCACAGACAGGTCTGCAAGAGGCTGGTGTGACCACTCAGGATGGGACTCAGGGACTCTGGGCTCCCTCCACGTCCAGCACTGTATTGATTTGGACAGCAACAACCTAGAGGGGAGCAGGACAGTCCTTCGTAGACTGAATTGAATTGTTTTAAAGTTTTTAAACACACTGGCTTTCTTCCTGGGCTCTTAAATTAAAGAGCAATTAACTTTCAGTCTGGAAAGAGCTGGTGGGCATTTCCTGGTTTGACTCTTCAAAATTTTGCCAGAGTGATTAGCGAAATGAAAGATTGTCAACTCTTGAGGCAGGGCTGTCAGCCAATGCTCAAAGCATTTATCCAAGCTCAGACTCTTTTGGCCTGTGGACAGCAGGAAATGGTACAAAATGAGGGTTTAGGAAATGAGTAGCTGGGCAAAAAGGACACTGGCACAGCAGCCCCTGTACCTTAGTGCTAATCATTATTAAGAACTGCTGGTGCTATGGGCTTAGTGGACAGCTGACTTTTTCCCTTATGGGAGAGAAAACCAAGGCTAAACATCAGTCCCAGCTCATGGGTACCTGTTGTTGGGTTTTAGTCACATGCACGAGTTTGTGCAGCAGGTGCAGAGCTGCCAGCACGGAGGGAGTGCACACAAACACTCCCTGGTGTATGGCTGCACAACCCTCCCTCCCTTTGTTCTGGGGCTCCACAATATCCTGGTAATGTTGCTGAGAATATGTGAGAGCTCCAGGCTTTCCCAGTTACTAGAAAAGCCGGCAGCCTCCCTCCCTTTGATTTCCATGCTCCTTCCCAACATTTAAAAGCTCAGATCTATTTTGTTTCTTCCGGAATTGCTAACCAAAGCTGACTCCTGAATGAATTCTGTCTCTGCTCCAGTTAGTCATCCCTCCAGGACAGATTTAGTAACTGCTCGGGGAAACCACATCGAAGCCAACAGTTCACCATTGGAAGGCAGCACCCACTCACTGTCAGCTTCCTCTTTTTCTGAGCTAGAAAGCTCAAAGTGCAGCAAGTGAGCCAGAATTAGGAGTGAGCCTCTAGCCTCACCTGTTGTGTAGGAAGGTGGATAAATGGATATGTACCTAGCCCCAAACCTGCCTGCAGGCTCAGGGAAGTTGCTGCGGAGACAGCAAGGACCTACAGCAGAGCTCAGCATCCCCATCTGCCGTGGGGCAAACATCCCTCCCGTGTGCTGGAGCTCCAGGCAGGGCTCCTCACTGCTGGAACTGCCTGAGCATCACCTCCTGCACCCGCACAGAGCTGCCAGCACACGGAGCTGCCCCTCTGCTCAAGCAATCTCCCCACGAGCTGCAGAATTAGTAACGTTTTAAAATGTGTGTCTGACATGTTCACTGCCTGTGCTCCTGAAAGCTTGTACTCTCCTCCAGAATGTTGCGTAACATTGGCTGACTAGAGGTGCATCGTGTTAAAACTTGTCCTGAGAAACAATAACACCCCAAAGTATTTTAATGCGTAAATAGGAGTCATGACACTGCTGCTTTCAGGTAGGGACAGTTTATTTGCCCCTTTGAACAAATAAGGCAAGGTATTTGAGAAAGATCAAACAAAATCTCCTGTATCAAACTGAGAGGAATGCAATAAAAGTTACTGTTTCATACATATACAAACTAAAGACCCAACACTATTATATACAAACAGCCAGATCTTACAAAACAGCGTTTCAAGTCAGCAGTTTATGCCAGTGTTGCTTATTTCTTTGTTACAAAAAAAGTTAAAGCTACAAACTTCACATTTGACTGACACCATCAGTATCTCTGGGTTTTAGAAGCAAAGAGAATGATTTGTCCAGAACCCTTTCCACAATGCAGATGGACCCAAGGAGCACAGCAGCTTCACAATAAAGCAAGTTTTTTGCTTAAAACTTTGTCAAAACAGCCTTCCCTTATGGTACCAGCCTTGGTCTTAGCTTGGAGCACTTTGAGAAATGAACAGGTACTGTGCTCCCAGACATTCTACAAAGGGACCAAAAAGGGAAATATTTTCTCTAACAAATTGAAAATCAGTGAAGGAGAAAATAATTCCTCTGCATTACAGCTCCAAGTGCAAGAAACATCATTAAGTCTCACCCACTGCAAACATTTAAGAAAGGTTCAAAGACAGTTAAGCCATTGGACCAGTTTTAGTCATTTTGGTTCGTTTGCTGTATTTTAAGACAATCACGTCAGCAAAGCAGAGTATTTCAAGAGTGCTTACATTCAGTTACAGCAGTCACACGTTGCATATTCTGTAAATAGACACCACCCCGTGGTGTTTCACCTAGAAGTTGGGGTTTCTAATGCCCTCTGATCTCTACAAAGTTACCTACACAGTGCAGAGGAAAAACTCCTTCCAGCAGAACAGGCTTGACCCACGCCACACGCAGGCAGTGCACAATTTACCACATCACAGATCTCTGTGTCTGTCACACCAGAGGTGCTGGGCCAGATCCACCCAAGTGAGTTACACAAGATCCAACACTGACCAGAGAACTTCCTCCTAAGCTGGGGGAGTTTCTTTGATGCAAAGGATGCAAAATCGCTCATCGTAAAGACACGGTTAGGGCAAAGCCTATTGCACAGATTCCAGATGAGCACGGTATGAGCCCTGATGTTTCCCAGTACCTGAGGCTATCAGATTGCTGGCTATCCCAGGATGTGCTCCTCCTGCAGCACCCTGCATACACTGCTTACTGCCTCCCTTTCCCTTAGGGACAGCTGGGATCCCACTGCATTATCAAACTGAGACAAACCGGTGCGAGGGGCCCTGCAGAGGGTAAGAATGGCTTGGTTCCTTTCACAGCTGTGGAGCAGAACTGCGAGCAGTGGCCAAGAGCCTGCTCCAGTGGGGAAACAAGACCCGACAGAAACATGAAACAAACACTTCACCTCTGTAGCAGCATTTGATTCAGGAGACACTGCTGTTTAATCATCCAGGTGATGTACCAAGGCCTAGCTCAGAAGCACGACGTGGAAACTGCTCCCTCTATCAGAGCAAAAGAAAAATATATCGGTAGAAACACTTGCTCTGTCCAAACATCCCATCATATGCTAGGAACACCTAAAACTACACAGCTCTGCTGTTACAGCCCACGGGGGCAGAGGCATTGCTCAGTCTCTGCCCTGCAAACAGGCTTTGTTTTGCTCTCCTCTCTGATGTGAGCTGATTGCACCATCCTCACAGCGATTGTACACGCTTGGGGCATCGTGGCTGATTGGGCTATGCTGGGCAGGGATGGCAGGGAAATTAAAAAAAAAACAACACAAGAGCATCCAGAGGAACTGGAAGGGACCGAACCTCTTCCAGCAGGACATTGGTAATTGTCTTTTCATCCAGATCAACTCCGCCTTTCCTCCACCACCATAAATGCACATCTTTGTTAATTCAACAGTCTTTACTTTCAGTTCAACTCTCCTGATGTGCTAAACCTTGCAGAAATGTGAAGGATTGTGAAATCAAGTTTGTATTCAAGCATCTAAAGATGTAAATTTGAAACGAAGCCTATAAAATATTTCACAAGCTGTGGAGATTTTTAAGTCCTCTTAGACACAGCCAAAGTACCTAATTCCTGAGAGAGGTTCACACAACTTCCACCCATTCAAACACTGTTTCCTTTTCCCAGCACTCCATTCTCAGCAGGGTCTCCCTGAAGGACATTTCCAAACAGACAGACAAAGGGGTATCAGATCACTGACTGGCTTTTGGTTTTAAGTGGGTGTGGAGTTTAAATTACAGAATGTCATTTCTTATGGAGGCACAACATGCTTTATCTACTCGTATAAATTCAGGAAGTACACAAAATGAGGACAAAACTGAGGTCTTGAAGAAACCACACTTGCTTAAAGCACACAGTGTAAGGCATGGGGCTTATTACAGGCTTTTAAAAATCTGAGATTTAAGTTTCTTTCAAAAGGCTGGAACAGTTTGAACATGTTCTCACCTGCTCTCTTCAGTGACCTAAAACTTATCAGTACCTTAACTGTTTCTACTGTTAACAGCTTGAAATTGAATGCAGTCTGTGCATTCACAAAGGAAAACAAAAACAAAAAACCCCAAAACAAATGAGCTGTTACAGACAACAATCTGTATTAACTTAAACCAAAATGGACTTCTGAAAGTTCAGTTGAGGAGAGAGTGAGCCAACTTTCATTAGCCTATTTCTATCTGGTTCCTCTGGTTTAAGAACAATACTCCTAAAAACAGTAACAGAACTCTTTTGGAATAATTTTTTAAATATATGTCTAACATTAAAACATACAATCAGGATTTCCCACGTAATGGCATTCCTGAGTTCACAAAGGTGCTATGGAAAAATAAACGAGCAGAAGTATTGCCCTCTATTTTGCTAGCATATTTCAATAGAAATCGATCTGTTCAGTAGTCATAAAAGCAAGGGGCTGATTGTTTGAGGATGGAAGAACGTTCTACCCGTGGCTCAGAAGTTCTGCTGCCGCCGCTTCTTGGCTTCGATGGCATCGAGGATCGGCTGCCGCTTGGATTGGTACTTCTGGCGGATCTCCTCAATCTCCTGCTCCATCATGGGGTCCAGGGCAGAGAGCCTCTTCTGAAGCTCATCCACGCTCCAAGTCTTCAGCTAGCAGGGAGACAAAAGAGGAACAGACACTGGCATCAGTGCAGCCACCGCCCACACACCTGCAGGGACGCTGCTGCTCCTCTGACGGCCACAGCGCATCTTCCAGCATGGAAAGGCACAAAGGGTTCTGCTCCAGGCTGCTGCTCTCAGTGAGAGCGGCGTGAGCCTCAGGATACTGCTTCTGCTCATTTCACAGGTACATTACACGCTCTGGTTACTGGCAGTGTGAGCATACAACCAACCAGTGAAATGTTTCCCCCACGGAGCTGCTTTTCTAATGCTTCGTTTTGCAGGCTTAGGACAGAAATGCTGCACTGAGATGGAAGGAAAGCAAAGTTCTCTTCTCCTTCCCTCTCCTTGCAACTAAACCTCCTTATGCTAAATGACTAAAGGAGACAGAGGGAACAGGAAGAAAATCGTATCATTGACAAAAGCTGCATGTGAAAAAAAGAGGCAATGATGTACAATCAGGCTGAGTCTCAATCACGGTGAGGAATTCAGACTCTGCTACACCAGAAATCCCAGAGCACAAACACACACCAGGTCACTTCGGGTCAGCCTCATACTGATAAAATATGCAAGCACAATTTGTATTTTGCTGTACACGTGAAGATGTCAGGCTGGCCTGGACAAGCTCCCTCTCCCTGAACTCTCTCTCTGCCTGCCCTTTGTTTAACCGGCTGTCTCGTCCGTGCCAATTTGCTCACAACTGGCACCGAAGAGTTTTGTCCTGTGATTACAGATGCCAAGTGTGGCCTGGGACAGTCTACACTGTCCACAGCTACACACTTTATGGAACATTATAATATTATAACCTGTGGAACAGACAGGATTTTAGTATAATGTTAAAAATATGGACACTGGAAGTGCTTCAAATGTTTACTTAAGCACCAGTCCTTTTTCCATCCAAGACCAAGTGACCACAAGAGAGACTGTTTTACAGGCTCTGCAGCAGGACAGAAATGACTGTGCAGCACCTGCTACCAGTGAGCACCTGCTGTGGATGCTAAGAATATGCAAAATAATTTGGGTTTTTTCTTGTGCACAAAGAACTGTCAAATTTTTTTGCTTTCAACAAACGTCATTATTAAGTGACTTATTTTTATTTTCATGCAAGTGGGGCTGTCCTAGTTCAGCTGTTAATTAGTCAGCTGTCATGGTTATTCTTGAAGCCATTTCTGAACTAAAACACGCAGTGAAATATTTGCTGCCTACTACAAGGCAACAAATGAATGTTTAATGGTAGTTTGCATCACTCCTGAAAACTAAGATATGGAAATCCTGAAGCCTTTTCCTGAGGTGGAAGAGATACCAGTCCCTAAATCACAAAGTCATCTGCTACCTGATTTCTCACAATGTCTTTTGAAGTTCTTTAGCATATTCAGCTAAACAGTATCTTTTCTAGTTACTGTTTCAGGACCACAAATCCATTTTAATAATCCAGGCACATGTAAAACAACCTTTCTGCCCAGGGTATACAGTCTTGCAGCCTTTCCAATCAGGCAACTGTTCATTAGAAAGACAAAGCACTTCCTCTGCAAAGATATATATTATTTATACACATTAATGCAACTTTAACAGACAGCAGTTTAAGTTGATGCATGGCACCAGTTGCCTTTTCACACTAATTTATTAAGGAGCAGGTAATTATTCAACATTCCGCTTCCTCACAGCCTAGGGAATTGAAAAGTCAAATAAAAATGCAAAACAGAAGAAAATATTAATGCAAGTACTGAATACATACACTTAAGCAGCTACAGCTCTCCCAGTGCTGGACTGCTTAAAGAGAGTATTGGAACAAATCTAAAACACCTTGCTCAAGGCTTAAGCCAACCATGAGATGTCAGAAATTGCCCGAGGGCTGCAATCTTCCATGGATGCCCTTTGAGCCTTCTCTGCCATCCTCCTGAACTGCTGGGTGCTGCTTCGAGCCAGAAACAAAGTGCCTGAGCTGGCAGAGCAGATGCACAGGGATGGTCTCTCCAGAACACGTGGCAGTAAGAAAACACTGCCCTGCTGCTGTTCTTGAACAGGATGGAGCGTCACGGGACATCCTTCGCGGACACCGACACGCACAGTCTCCCTGCAAAGTGCAGGAACTGCCTGCCAAGGGACACAACAGCTTTGACAATTCCCGGGACTGTGTTTGGCAGGACAGATGGCTAAACAGCATGGAAGATGCTGGAGCACAGCTAAGTGTGGAGTGGGCAGAGCCCACAGATTTATACCCACGTGAACCAGCTGGGAGGTGGGTTACCTGCGTGACGCAGAGCAAAGCGGCTGCTGACGGAGCCCCATCATGGGTTAAACATGACGGGGATGGTGGGAGAAGGAAGGGAGGCAAGTCCACGTGGTGCAGGAATCTGGGAGCACAGGAACATCCCGTGTGCAGTGCTGTGTCAGTGAGGATGAACTAATAGCGGAGTTTTCATCTGCAACAACAGCACCCTGGCTGCGAATGCCACACTGCTCCTGGAAGAAGCGGAGAAGCCAAAGGGCAGCACTGGTGGAAGGTCTAGGAGGTGACTGCTCAGCTCAGGTGAGCTGATGAGAGACTGACAGGGCCCCAGTGGCTAATGAGAGCCACGAGAGCCACGCAGAGCAGGGGACACCCAGCCCTCTGCTCCCGCTGCGCCTCAGGCTGCGACAGCGAGAGCCCAGGGTCCTGGCGTGGGCAATTACTCAGCCTGACCTTCCCCTCACACACACAGGTTTAGAAGGGAAATAAAAAACCTGTTCTAAATACAATGGCCTCCATTTCACTTTGCTGCCTGGCATTTCACTGTAAGCCAACGCCACAGACAGACTTTCTCCCAGCAATGAAGTTTTAGACTCCAGTGTATCTGTTTCTGCAGTGGTGCGCTCCCGGGACACTGACATTATTCTCTCAGAGAAATGCCAGGAGCAAAATAAGACAAGAAGGACAAGGACAGCATCTTATGACAGACAGTTACTTGGGGTAAAGTCTCAGCGCTGAGCAGCTGCAATTAGAGCTGGTTTTAGCCATGGGCTCAGTCCCATTCCTCTCCTCACTTCTCAGCAATTCCTCTGCTCTAAGAAGTCTTAACTGTCTCTGTAAAAGCTATCTATTTTTGTCCATGCTGATCAAATACCTAAGACAAACTTTTAAAGGAAGGAATCTCATTTCAAATGTAAAGCCGGATAAAAAAATACTTGTTCTAAGGCTGGCCAAACAAATCTATCAAAATGGTGAGGAGGCAGCACAGTGAAACTCTTCCAGCTTGTATGTTGAGAAAGCTAATTTTTAACCATTTGATTAACAGTTGTATTTTCACTTGAGGTTTTGAGAACGATCTTAACTCTGCAAAAATGCCCAACTGAAGACAAACATCAGAGGTGGAAGTGTTCATCTGAAAGCCTCTCACCCACGGCCATGCTGTTTGTTTTCTTCAGACACCACTGACAGCAACATCTTGTTTTAATATGCTGATGATTTCCACTGTATAATTCAGAAGGACATACATAATTATATCCTTTGGAAGGACATAACCTACAGCCTTTCTACGCCTACGCAGCAGTGATGGACAAATCAGGAACAGATCATTTGAAATACAATTTCTTCCTCAAGGAGATTTGTAAGCTATTCATGACATTCCTTTGTCAGCATTTCTGACAGATTTGCCGACAACTACCCCACTGAATAATGTTCAACTCAGCAAACAGTTTCTGAGTTGCAGTTCTTTCAAATCAGCATTTTAAAAACAGGGGGAAAAAAAAAACCCCACTTGCATTTCTTACAGTCAGGTAAAGTGTCACAGCAACATGATATTCTGCTGAATGTAAATGAACCTAGGCAGCAAAAGGAGAATAAATATAAGCCCTCTGCAGCCACGTTAGACACAGACACAGGTTTGATATTCAAGGGCACCATAGTCTGAACTTTATACCTCTGCTGTTCTGCCCTAAGCAGGACACAGCCCAAAACCCTGCCATGGTATTTTTAAACAGACCATGCCAGATTTCTTTTTCACATAAACCAAAAAAATCTGTTGTAAAACACAAAGCCTAGAGAATTAACTCAACCTCTGCCCTGTCCCCACAGAAACCAAACAAAAACCCCAAATGGTGAAAACTTTTTGAATTAGAAGCTGATGCAAATGATTTATCACAGTCCTCTTAGTACCCACAGCCCTCACACTGAGCAGCTCCTGTGCTGGTTTGCCTACAGCAAGGTCTGCAGCTTGGCCAGTTTGGGACTTGGCACATTCTCTGGTCCCTCGGCAGCCCTTGAGCAGCACAAGGTCACCACTGCCCGGACCAGCCTGCACTACTGACATAAATACAGTCACCCAGTAACCCCTGAGTCACTCCAGCCATCATTCTTAGCTGCTCCTCTAGCACAAACACTGCCAGCAAAGTCCCCTTGCTGCATGAATTACGAGCATCAAGCAGAAACGAGCTGTTTCCCAGCAGCTTTCACACTTTTCTCCCCCAACAAAGAGTCTTGGCCAAGCTCTAGCTCACTGACTGCACAGGAATCAAAAAATATTATCTTGGGGCAAGTGGAAGACATGTTCCTCCCGACACTTTCTTTTTACTCACTGACACTGAATTTGATCCCTGCACTTAGCACAAAGCCTTTTCTTTGCATGTCTGCAACGTTTCAAGCTATCTGGGCTTTGCTTTTAAATACTGTCTTTGAAGTGCTGAGGCTTGTGCCAAACAAGAACCCTCCATCCCCTGGCTGGGGATGCAGTTCTTCTACCATCACTGTTCAAACATCTAGATGGACCCTGACTTCTGGAACAAAATTGGAATATGTATAACACTGGTGAGATGAAGTTTCTTCCCTCGTGGTGAAAGCATTTGAATAGCTTTTCAGAAGGAGGGTATTTTCAACTCTTGATATTACAGCCAATCCTACAAACAAAATTAGGAAGTTGGTGTCTTCTTCCTTAGTCCTCTAGTCATATCCCTCTACCATAATTTCTGTGAGTCTGAACACTTGTCTTCCACATGCTCAGGGTATTTTCCGAACATCCTCCCACTGTTACCAAGAGCCTGTGGCTTTTTAGAAAGAAAACACCCAGCTGCAGCAATCCTTCTGCCTGCCTTTCACCCAGATATTCCAGGTGGCATGCACTGCTCAACATAACTTGATGTCAAACTTTTAAGTTTTATATAGCCTTTCGAAAAACTGGCTGTAGCAATTATCGCTTCATAAGGGGCAGTGGGAGTTTGAAGACTAAAATACAGAAGTAATAAAATTGCAGCTTCCCACGCTACACAGGGAAATAAATTCTTAGTAGAAAAGATACTAGCTAGATGGGAACTAAGGAAAAAACAAATTAATTGTCTATTTAGCACAGCTTTTATTGTTATAGCTTCTTTTTAAGCCTAGTTTTATGCTGCAATCTTAACAGTTCTTGACTGCATACCCAGTGATCAAAGCCCCCCAAGAAACTCATCAATCCCATCAGCAGGGAGCACAACCCATCATTTATTTGTGTGTATTTAGACAGGCAAACTCTCAATGAGGCTTGAGAAGGGGTTTTACCCAAATCAAGTTACCCAAGCTATGCTAAACATTAAATGCCAAATGGGAATTTGCTGTTAGAGGTAATGAAAAGTATCACCACGGTAATAGAGTAGCAACAGTCTACTTTGGAAGAACAAAACCAGAACAACCAACTGGGACTATGATTGTGTAGAAGCCCCTCAAGGGCGGCTGTTGATGATCACACTTGACAGCAGAAGTGGCTACGTATCAGAGACAAGTATAAAACAATTCCTACAAGTAGTCAATTAACTGTTCAGGTGTCCTTCGGGAAGGGAGGCTCTTCACAGGAGAGAAGAATTAACCTCTTGCTTCACTTGACCTTGGCTATCACCAAGGCTATCACGATGCTCCCCTGTTGATAAAACCAAGGGCACACTCACACTTCCTTCTCCAGAACCCTCAGATCAGTTTGATGTGTATCCACCTCAACTCCTGAACTTTTCTTCTGCCACCTCCTCAAACAGAGTTTTGTTTTTGGGAGGAGCTCTCCCATCGGATGCCGCTTGCTGTGGCTGTTTGTAGCAACCAGCCCGGGGCAGAGCTCAGCCTGCAGCACGCTGAGCACAGCGGTGCTACAGAGCCCACGAGCCAGGGAGGGGTGTCAGAACTCAAGGATTCATGAACGTGAGCTCTGACAAGGGTAAGAGCTGAGATTACCCTGGAATTAGCTTTCTGTAACTTGAAAGACTGGTTAAACAAGGTATCAATTAAATGTTCATATGAAATATACTCCGAGGACACAGATTACTCAAAAGTACTATGCACTTTTTTTAAACCTGAAAAAAAAACGTCCTTAATTTCTCTGGCCAAAATTAAATGTAGAAGGTAATTTCTCACGCTAAGCAGTGCTCCAGGCTTTAGATCTTGAAGATGGTGATATAAATTGGTGTTGGAACAGCATGCCATTTTCTCCCATAGCATTTTTCCTGAAATGCTGCCTCAATACCACTTGGCATACTTTCAATCACTACTCTAAAAATTAAGTGCCTTGTTCTCATTTACGTTTCCAGCACAAGGAAGCCTTGATGTAATGTATGAGCAGGCATTAACTATTTATTCACTTTAAGTTGTCAAATGCAAAGGGCACAAGGACCTACTGGCACTTTCTGACCATTTTTCCTCATCCATCAGGTCCCTACAACTTCACAGATCTGTCGAGCAGCCATGCTACAGAGGGGCTGCAGTAAATCAGAACAAGCCCTTGTGCCTACACAAGCACTAATTATCTTGATTTCCCTCCCTTTTAGCACCAGCACATCAGTGAAGTTTCTCACTGTTATGAAAGCAGTGGATGAAATGCACTCATTGCGGGATTTCATGCAAGATTAAAAATACAGATATTAATCTTTCAAAAGATTTGAAAAATAAGTCTCAGCAGCACAAGCTTCTGCTTTTAACGCACCTTAATTATTTAGGCAATGTACTGGTAAAACACATCATGGGCTGCAGCATCCAGCACCAGCCAGAACAGCACTGCAGCTACAACTTCCCAAAGAAAGAACAGGAGCTGGGATCAGTGCACACCTGGAGACTGTTCTCAGGCCACCCCACCTGAATAGCAGACGGCTTTCCACAAAGAAACAACACTTCCAATGAGATCTTCATACAACTTAGAGGTCAAGTCAGCTTAAGCCAGTCAAATATTTAAGTGCAACCACAGCACCACTTTTTGTGGAAGAAAAGATGGACACCACCACACACTCAGCTTTTGATCCCCAGCAGAACTGGAAAAGTGTATCTTAATAGAGAGTTATATCAGAGGAGACCCAGGGCCTCTCAAGGGAGGTGTTTGGGATGGCTCTACCTCAGTTGCACTGATGTGGAGTTTTACAGCTACTGAGAGTGAAGCACCCCGTTGTTACGATGCCAGTAAGGATTCCAGTTGATTTTCCATGTAGCTCTGCTTACTTGACTAAAATAAAGGTTCACAACACCAGACCATGGGATCTGTAGCATCCCTACAGAATTCCTGGAGGGCCACGTGCACCATCCTTCTCCCTGCCTGACACACTGGGAAGATCACGTCTAAACTGGAAACTGCATCTGCAGGAAGGACAGCTGCCAAGACCTCTCTCCAGCTTGGCATCCTGCTACCTCAGCAAGGCTTCTCCCAGGCAGCCCCAGGACCACAGCTCCTCGGGAAGCTGCCCCTGCGTTCCAGCCTGGCTTCACTGCTGGAGTCTTCACCAGCGGCTGCTGAGGCCACTGCTCTTCTCTAGCAAGAACTGCCACAGCTTGGCTACTCCGACACTATCTCTTATTTCAGGCTATATTTACACCCATGATGTTTGATCCTGCTGGTTCAGCAAGGACCTTTCTCAATCACACCTTGAGCAGCCCATTCCTGTGGCTGCTCTGGAAGAGACACACACGCTCTGGACCCACAGCTGCTCCTCACCAGCTCAGAGACACCTCTGCCTTCCCACCCTCCCCACAGTGTGGAAGTTTTCCCCTATTCCTCGGAAGTCTTTAGGAACCAGAGAGCTGCTTTGCAGTTGGAAAGGTATCAGAAAACCCCCGGTCTCAGAGGATTACAGCAAACATCCCAACCTCCCTGGCTACCCAGGCAGAATTACAGAGAGCAGGGATTGCAGAACCGTGGGAACACCAACAGCCTGGACCAACACTGGCATCCCTGGGCTGCTCTTAGCCAAGAACTGCACTTCACTAACCCCTGCTGTAATCCTCACAAGGCTCAGAAAAGTTTCGGTGTCACAGCCAGCACAACCATAGAACCTCTGCAAGCTGTTACTACCCTCAGCATTGTACTGAAGTATTAAGGAAGAAAACCCATCCAAAGGTCTTCTCGTTGATATGAGTGCTGAGTGGTCATTAAAAAAATAAAGCTTTTCAAAAAAAGAGCAATTCATTTTAATCTTCTAAGCTCCACAATTAAATTTCCTTTTTTTACCCTTAGTGTCAGTTATGAGTATGAATAGCCCCATTCACTTCCAAAATCATCCCAAGTACTGCACACACTCAATCTAAACAAAGGGAATGACAAATTGTGTCAGTTTATTTTGCAGCACTGAACTTCAAGAAGTCCAAACCTCGAAATCCTTTAGAAACTTAGAAAGTGGATGACTAATCCTATAACCACAAAGACAAGTTATCTCACTGTTACTCTTTTTTCAGTAACTGAATTACAAACCAAGCTAAAAGGTCAGCCTGTCTGGACAAGAAAGCAGAAAAAAAAAAAAAGTGCAAAAAAGGAGTACCATTTGCTTTTAAAAAGCATTTGCTTGCCAGAGGTTTGATTAAATAAAAACAGCAGGGTTTTTTTCCTTCTCTAAGTGATTACGATTTAATTTTCTTAAGTAAGAGTACAAAAATACCTCCGAACATGCTAAAATAAATCATGTCATTTGGCCACAAGGATCTGGCTAGCTGCACAACTCAACTATAAAGTACAGAGCTGACCAATATGGGGTCTTTCTCTTTTTTTTTTAAGAGCAATCTGTCAGAAAATGCTGATTCCTTTAAATCAAATAAATTTTTTTTTACAAATCTGTTCTTCTAGGAAGGGTACATATATCCATAAAGGAGCTTCCTTCCAATCCCAGGCACCCTTCACCCCTCTCTCCCTTGCTCCTAAGGGCTCTACTTGCTGAAGGATTAACAATTAATTTCTTTATTCAGGATCACTTATCCCAAATAAAGGAGAACAACTGAAGAAGTAAGAACACCTTACTCAGAGTGATTCATTCATACAACATTGCTCAGTATGAAACACAAATGGAACTGAAGTGGTAACCAATTAATTAACACTAAATCAGTAGTTGAATGCGCCTTTATTAATGATGTGGAGTAAGAAGCATCATTAACATATCTGAAGACTTCACACATTCCAATCTGCAAGGCACGGTGAAGGCTTAAAACACACAGTTTCAGTTTCAAAGGCTTAAGACTACATCATCCATGGCAAGTAGCCATTACAGGTTTAAATAACTTGGGCCTATTTATCTTAACACTTAAGAGCATTAAACTTTATTCAAAAACCATTTTTGAGTCCTAGTCTCCCGTTTTATTTCCAGCTCCAGGAGAGCTGCTGAAAGGGGTTTGTTTCCAGGAAGACCCCACCTTGTCTACCCAAAAGTGAGGCTTATTACAAAACCTTGGTCCAACACTGCTCTGTCTCCCCTCTTTCACTGAGGGAAAGGAGGAAACAGCTGCAACTTGAAGGCAAAGAAGACAGGAGAGAGAATTAAAAGCTTTCTGAGGAAAGACTCAATTACAGAGATTTCCAGGGCATTCTGAAAAAATGGATATCTGCATGTCCATGCACTTGTCTTTAAAACCAGGGGCATGCATTTAATATTTAAGAGGCAAATATTTTTTGGGACAGTCCCCAAGTGAACCATCTCCACAAAATCCATCTCGAATGAAACTGCACAATCCACTATGAAAGGTTTCCCCAGTTGTTCCCTATTGGGTATCCATTTATAATGATCCTGCAAGATGGCAGGACACAAAACAAGAAGGAATTAAACACTTAATTTCTGACTAATATCCCTTTCAGCCTGCATTAGTCTATATGCATTAAGCTGCTATTTCTCCCTCTTCCTGAAGGTCAAAGCTTTGATTATGAATCATAAAATGGTTTGGGTTGGAGGGGACTTTAAAGATCATCCAGTCCCACCCCTGCCATGGGCAGGGACACCTTTCACTATCCCAGGTTGCTCCAAGCCCCCTCCAGCCTGGCCTTGGACACTTTCAGGGATCCAGGGGCAGCCACAGCTTCTCTGGGCACCCTGTGCCAGGGCCTCACCACCCTCACAGGGAAGGATTTCACCCCAATATCTGATCTAAGATACCCCAAAGTTACACACCCCAATTCCGCTGGCAATAAGCAACGCCTCGATGTTTCTGCAGGGTTGAAAGCAATACAAGAAGAGGCTGCACAAGGCCAAAGGCACCAGGTCCAGCAGTCAGAGCTGAGATAACTTTGCTCCTCTCACAGTTCATCATTTCAGGCACTTGTCCAGATGAGACCCTGCCCATTGGAAAGTGCTCACAGAGGCCTGACAGAGGCTTCATCCCCCGGCTTTTCCAGATGGTCCAGACTCCATCCCCCAAGAGATAATCCAGAGCAGCTATAACAGACTCTCCATGCAAAGAGTCTCCAAAAGGAACCCTTTTTGCTACAGATGAGAAAAACCTGGACAAGCTCGTCTTTTTAAGCTACATTACCCTTTACAAACATTTGTACTGACAGATGAGCTGGAAGAAGATTTCAGAAGCATTTCAAATAGATCTCGTTTCAGCAGCGGTGTTCTTTCTTTAAGGGAGATGCTGTGCCAAGAACACATCCAGCCCTGAAAACACATCTCAAGGCATAACAAAGCTCAAACAGGTTTTCTAAAGAATTCAGCATGCCCAGAGAGTATTTTTCCAGCATCACACCTTCAGTTACTAATTCCTCTCCCCTTTCTCCCAAAGCAGAAATGCACGTTGCAGCCTGACCTTAACCATGCAGCAGCAGTGGAACAAACCCAATAATCACAGACCCAGGATGAAGTTCTGTTAGTTACTCAGGTCATCTGCAAAACTTTCAGTCAGTGTCTTAGCAGATTAAATCTACAGCAGGCAAGGGGCCTCAAAGATAGTCCAGAGTGTTGAATTTACAAGCCTGAGTACTCTGATATGAAGTCGATTTCAGGTTACATTATTTCAGTCTCCATTAAGGGCTATGACCTAAGCAATTCAACACAAACTACAGCAACTCATTTTACTTCCCACTTACTGCAAGCTTCATCTAAAAGCCTCATGTCACAGAAGGCCCGCTACATACAAAAATATAGCAAAAAATGAAAATTTGACAGCAAGTTGTGGCAGTAAGTGCTTTGCAATCAATGTCAGTTTGCACCAAAGTGAAAGCAGGTGGTGAGCAATGACCCTGTTACCAAATGGAAGAGAGCAGGAATCTATTCTCTTCCCCAGCAGATACAACAAGAGTCACGTCTCTGAAGCACCTTTTTCAATTTTAAATACTGCTAACAAATTTTAAAACCAAATGCGGTATATTCTTTTTTTGCTGCTGTTGTTGTTGTTGTTATAAAGGGAATTTGGAAAGGTTTATAAAACCTACACAGAACTTGCTGTGAATCACATTGGTGGTTTGACACAGCCACGAACCCGATGAGGTTTGCAGTGAGGTTCAGAGTGTCTTCCCCATGCAAATGTTACAGAAGATTCAAGACCACTTAACAAACAATAAAAGAGAGAAGCAAGCTGCTCCTGGGCTTATTTTTAAAAAGATTGTTTTGAATACAAGGTGACAGAATGAACCATTTGTCCTTAATAAAGATGTCACAAGTGAAAAGTATTTGCTGGGAAGAACATAGAAAATATGCTGGAAAGGTAATGCTTAAAAGAGACATAAACAATTAACAGAGCTTTAAAAATTCTTGGCAGATGGCTGAAGGGAAAAAAAAAAAGGAAATCCATTCAAGGGATGTCAATGTTATGAATCAAGACAGGTGACATTTAAAATCAATGAATAAAACATCACAAAAACCTGTCTCTTTTTATAAATCATACTTCACAGTGGAACTACATCTAGGTAATACACTTCAAGATCCTCCTCAGTAAGCAGGAGATACCATGGGGGTACAATTCAGGTTTGAAAGTGAATAGTTGTCTCTCCTGGACTGCCTCCTGTTGTCAGAAAAACAGTTCTTTTATTCGAGTTTGCTTCCCTCCCTCCCACAAAAAAAAAAAAAAAAAAAAAA
>VXBT01009351.1:1067670-1099519 GCA_013400235.1 Oriolus oriolus | reverse complement strand
AAAAAGAGTAGCCTTAATGCTCTCCCACAGAAAGAAATCTTTATTTTAGATTCAGCAGAAACAAATATCTCAAGTTTTCTTCCTTCCCAACCAGGAATCTGCCCTAGTTCCATAGGGCCTAGACAGAGATATCAATCAGCCATCCCAGACCTGGCTTTATCTCTCAAACTGATGAATGCCCTAGCAAGTAAGTTCACTTTATGTTCAAAGTAAGACTATTGGAAGAAATCAGTGCCTGAGAAGTAATTTTTATTCCAGTCACCACTGGGAAAAAGGAGAGTTCATGATAGATGAGGGGAAGAAACATCTGGACAGGGGAATCCCTGAAGATTCACTCAGAGTGTTTGGTTTAGTCTTCAAAAAATGGTATTGAAAAAAGCTATACTTTAACCAAACTTTTTTCTTCTTTTACACAGAACTGTACATATTGAAATGATTTTTTTTAACAATCAATCTTCACTCATCACACAAGGGTCAGAGAAACTTGCTCTCTTAGAAAATAAGGAATGTGATCGAAGTTTCATGATAATTCAATAGAAGTCGCAAGATTATTTGATTTTCAGTAATCCCATTTAAATGACCTAGAAATGTGCACGCTCTAATACAGCTTTTTTTGCTCCTGTCCAAGCAGACAGACTTTCTGGTGTCTTCTTAACCAACTCAAATTACTCACTTGAGTAATTTGGCCGGGAGGAAGGAGGAACAGAAAGATTAGTGCAGAGGCCTGCATCTGACACCTTTACCAAGCTGCTTAAAAGGCAGAAGTAAAAAGAAGATAAACCTAAGAAGCTCATAGCAAAGCCAGGAAACACTATAAAATGATAAATTATACAAAGTCACACACCAGCAGCTTACCCATATAATGCAAGCATTCCTAGCATCTGCCTTAACCCTGTATCCTCAGCATGCCTTCTTCCTACTGCTAGCAAAGACCCAAAGACCAGTTCCAACAAAATAAGAGCCAATTATTCAGTCTGCCATCATTTTCAAAGCTGGCAACTGCACAGAAAATACTCTCAAGTTTTTAATCGATTGAACTTTTAAAAGGACAAAAGGTAGTAAAGCTATAAAGCATCAATATTAGATTGCTAACAAATGCTATCCAAATGGATGTTCAGAGAAACCAAAGACGTTGAATGTTCCAGGTACTGGCAGACAACGAGCTGCTCACAAGACAAATGACACCTTCACAGACAGAATACAATAAATTAGAGACTCTGGTCATTGTAAAGCAGCGTGTGTTTACTGTTATTGATAAGCAATAAATCACCTGCCCTCCAACAGTTCCTCCCTATAAATCACTTCCAGTGAAAGAAACAGATGGTTCCAGTAGGCAGCCATTCCCCACAGCCGGAGCTGGGAGAGGGAATGCGCTGTGCTGGGCCATGGCCACGGTAACTGCAGTGGTTCCCCAGGGCTGCAGGGGAGCGGCAGGAGCCGGAATTCCCTGCACCCGAGATCCCAGCTGTGACTGCAGCCGGGTGGTGCCAGGAGGAGCAGCACCTGGTGCTCCAGAGGGCATCCTCACTGCACTGCCCTGGCCTGGAGCCCAGCCCACTGGGATCCCTCAGGCTGGATCCCTCCTGCCCGGACCCCAGCCCACTGGGATCCCTCAGGGCTGGATCCCTCCTGCCCGGACCCCAGCCCACAGGGATCCCTCGGGGCTGGATCCTTCCTGCCCGGACCCCAGCCCACTGGGATCCCTCAGGCTGGATCCTTCCTGCCCGGACCCCAGCCCACTGGGATCCCTCGGGGCTGGATCCTTCCTGCCCGGACCCCAGCCCACAGGGATCCCTCGGGGCTGGATCCTTCCTGCCCGGACCCCAGCCCACTGGGATCCCTCAGGCTGGATCCCTCCTGCCCGGACCCCAGCCCACTGGGATCCCTCAGGGCTGGATCCCTCCTGCCCGGACCCCAGCCCACAGGGATCCCTCGGGGCTGGATCCTTCCTGCCCGGACCCCAGCCCACAGGGATCCCTCGGGGCTGGATCCTTCCTGCCCGGACCCCAGCCCACTGGGATCCCTCGGGGCTGGATCCTTCCTGCCCGGACCCCAGCTCACTGGGATCCCTCGGGGCTGGATCCTCCCTGCCCGGACCCCAGCTCACTGGGATCCCTCGGGGCTGGATCCTTCCTGCCCGGACCCCAGCCCACTGGGATCCCTCCAGGCTGGATCCTTCCTGCCCGGACCCCAGCTCACTGGGATCCCTCAGGCTGGATCCTTCCTGCCCGGACCCCAGCCCACTGGGATCCCTCGGGGCTGGATCCTTCCTGCCCGGACCCCAGCTCACTGGGATCCCTCAGGCTGGATCCTTCCTGCCCGGACCCCAGCCCACTGGGATCCCTCGGGGCTGGATCCTTCCTGCCCGGACCCCAGCTCACTGGGATCCCTCAGGCTGGATCCTTCCTGCCCGGACCCCAGCCCACTGGGATCCCTCGGGGCTGGATCCTTCCTGCCCGGACCCCAGCTCACTGGGATCCCTCAGGCTGGATCCTTCCTGCCCGGACCCCAGCCCACTGGGATCCCTCGGGGCTGGATCCTTCCTGCCCGGACCCCAGCTCACTGGGATCCCTCAGGCTGGATCCTTCCTGCCCGGACCCCAGCCCACTGGGATCCCTCGGGGCTGGATCCTTCCTGCCCGGACCCCAGCTCACTGGGATCCCTCAGGCTGGATCCTTCCTGCCCGGACCCCAGCTCACTGGGATCCCTCAGGCTGGATCCTCCCTGCCCGGACCCCAGCCCACTGGGATCCCTCGGGGCTGGATCCTCCCTGCCCGGACCCCAGCCCACTGGGATCCCTCAGGCTGGATCCTTCCTGCCCAGACCCCAGCTCACTGGGATCCCTCAGGCTGGATCCTTCCTGCCCGGACCCCAGCCCACTGGGATCCCTCAGGCTGGATCCTTCCTGCCCAGACCACGCCTGACACGCACAAGCAGACTCTGATCTGCGGGCACTGCCAGGCTGCTGTCTATCCATAAAACATATAATAAAATACATACAAAAAATACATCATCATCCCCTAATCCTAAATAACAACAGCCTTGTTCTGAAAGAATTCAGCTTTCTATACACTTTTCAGGAACTTCAGTTTGTTGCTATCACACCAATATTTGTCTAATTTGTCTAACTGGAAGGAAACAGATTCACGTTCACATTTTCACTGCAAACTAACACTTATTGTTCAGGCTGAACAAGCTGAAGACGCCACTAGACCAACACATTTTCCTTTTCTGCTGGTAAAGATACCAGAAGTGGGTTTACTTATTTATTTATTTATTTTAAAAAATCTGTTTCCAATGTAACCTGTTGAACTACTAAGTACAAGCACAGAAATGAGGATGCAAATAGTAGTAGAATACCCCAGGTGAGATCAGCATAATGAAACACTGTCTCCAGTAAACAGAAAATTTCATTTTTCTTTACTACTTCAATAAAAATAATTATACCTTCACTCAGGGAAGCGGAAGGTTTGCTTTTATCTACATTATACTCGTAAAAAAGAAAAATCTAAGCAGTAGCTGTTAAAAGCCCTGGCTAGAAGCTGCTTACAGACACACAGAAAATATCAGTTTCCTATCAAATAATTATAAATGGGCATACAGTTATTCAGCTATTTGAAGGGGACTGCGGTTGTGATACCAACTCTTGCAATGCAGGTAATTTAAGATCTCCAGAAGATGCAAATATACTTTTAGAAACTGGACTTAATTAAAATTTAAGTGTTTTCTTGACGTTTTGCTTCAACCACTTGCCAGAACATTGCTTTGTCTCTTATCTGAACAAACTGCAATTCCAAGTGTGAAACGGGGTTTCTATTGTCCACTCCTTTGTCCCACTGGCTTGGTGAGCCAGCATCCAACTCCTACCGCTTCCAGCTCCAAGGAGCCCTGGGCAGGACTCAGGAGAAGCAAAAAGAACAGAGGCCACAGAAAGTGGTGTACAGACACTTTTGAAACGAAGATGTCTCGTTTCAATGCTGGTCTAGTTTAAGGAGAACATTCCACAGGGAAGTCACTATTGGACAGCGAATTGCAGCTTGGGAACTTTGGAAGCAACAGGTGAAACAACTGGGACGAGATCTATAGGTGGGGGAAGAGCTGGGTGTGATCCCACAACTCCTGAAACTCAGCGAGGCTCCTGCTGTGCCCATCCCTGACGGGCAGACCGTGGAGACCAGAACTGCTGCTCGTACCGGGGGCCCCTGCCTGCACAGCCCTGACAAGAGTGGCAGCTGATGAGCTCTTGCATTCTTCCTCCCAATTAGAGGCAATTAACACCTGCTCATCCTTCTTTATTTTGCCCTGGAAAAATTTCATAAGCCACAGCTCTATTGCTTGCAGGACAGCCTTCCCCAGCAGCACAGAAACAGATGACACTGTGCGTTGAGAAGTGATAAAGTCTGTTTTGGAACCCAGGGAAATCACAGCAATCTTTCCTGTCCAAAGAAATTCCCATCAGCAGCCAGCGAGACACTGCTCAGAGGGAGCTAAAAAGATGAGCTAATGCAGAGAATGGCACTCACAGCATGAAAACACAGAGCTGAAACACAGGTTCCCTCCCAGCAGACGGCAGGGTGGTGGCACTGTGACCAAAGGCCACGGCAACAGCCACCTTCCACAGAAATCTGAGAAACTGGCCATGTCTGCTCCTTCCACTTCTGCAAAGCCTGACATTCTCACAAGGGTATATGCCAGTTTTATTTTTCTAAGGACAGAAGCTCTGCTCCAAAGTGTTTCTGCTTCGGTGAGAGAACCTGTGGGCGCAGATCCTCTTCGTTGAGGCAAGGAGAGAGAAGGACGGACCCTTATTAGGGCTGTTGATAATTGCAGGAATGGGAAAGGTCTGACTCACCAACGCCTTGCAGATGCAAGCAAATCGAGGTTTTCCCAAAAGAAGCAGCACACTTTTTGGAAAGAGACATAAGCCTCGATTCTGGTTGTTATTGTCCTTCCCAGTGCCGAGGCAGCAGGATGGAGATTGCCAGTGCAGAACACGAGGAGGTCCTGCAGGGGAATGGCACTGCCTGCCTCCAACAGCCCAGCTCCCTCCTGCTGCTACTCCAGGGCAGCACAGAGAGCAGCTACAGGCAGTGTAAAGGTGGCTGTACCAATTCAGCACTCGACAGGCAGCCTTACACAGGCAAGGAATGGCTGGCAGATACACAGGTGCTGGAATGAAAAAAAGCCTCGCAGCAAACAGCTCCAATTCTGTGAAGACTTGATGTCCTGCAGTACTCTTGCCCTAATCTCTGTTAAAAGTTCATGTCCTACTTGACTTCACATCCAAAAGAAGCCCCCAGGATAGCAAAAATTCACTGATAAATGAAACAATTGCGACCTAGAATTACAGCAAAACCTAAGCTCAAGACTGCAGGTATTAAAAAACCCCAGCAGTCGCATCATGATGGCAAAACTTGAGATTGTCTAGGGCTCATCTGCCACTGATTTTTGCCTATGGAACCACACTAAAACTGAAAAGGCCTCAGTGTTGTCACAGCTCCCGTAAGCCAGGAGTGGCTGGCACCTGCTAATTTGCTAACAAAACAGGCTTTCAGTGAAAGGATTACTGATGTAATACAAAACATTCATGACTGGCTGATCCACAAATATGTGCTACAATAGGTTTGGCAACACTGAGGGCCTTTCAAGCAGGGCCAGAATAAAAAACAAGTGATTCTACTTTGGCCACAAGTGATATTAGAATACTGACCTGCTCACAGCAGTTAAAAGGCTTTTAAAATAGGAATAAGTAAAGGCTTTGTTGTGTCTAAGGGCAGGAAACACTGCACAACTAATTTTCCTATATGTTACAGTACTACTGAAAGATTAAAGTGAAAAAATGTAGGACATTGTCTAAACAAATCTTCTAGCATTATTAAGTCTGTGCAACGGCATGTGACTAATGTTCACAGGCAAAATTAAATTCAACTACAAAAATTCTGAGATCTGATTATGGCAATTAGGAATTATCCATACAATGCAGCCTGCCCATTATCAGCCTACCCCTGCAGCAGTCTCCTGTTAGAGTTTGTTACATTCTTCCTAAAAGCAAGAATTTTTGCCCATAATTAGTATTTTTCTCCCCACGTTAAATAAATCGTAATGTGGTTGAAAACATTGTTTGTACTCAATCAGGGCTTAAAAGATCCTTGTTCAAACGTGAGAGGGGATAAACATTAACAGCACTGGGCTTTGACTAAACATTTAATAACAACTTCTACCTCGGAATTCCAAGGCTGGCAATACTTTTCTGGAAATACTCTGGATTAATGCCATCTCTGATCACAACCAGAACACAGCCAGAGCATCACATTCAGGAGGAATGGAGCTCATCACCTTTCAGAACAGGATCTCTGGGTTTTCAGCTCTGCAGTGGATGGGGTTGACTCAATCTAACCCTCATCTAATGTGACACTGCCATTGTGATATAAATAGTGTCTTATTTGCCTGCTTCAGGAGAACAACGTTAGTCAAGAAAAGGTCAAATGGTTTTTCCACAGGGAAAAAAAGAGCAAAAATCTTTTGTAATTTAATATTGCCCCTTCTTTGTTTTTTTGGAAGACAGGAGACTCCAGGTGCTCGTCACGCAGGAGGGAGAGGAATACAGAAAAGAAGAGAAGGCATATTTATCTAGTCTGCAGTAGCAGAAAGCAATAATATTTCAATCATTTCTTAAGGCCCAGAGGAACCAATATTTACCCGGCATCTCACTGATCTCATCTCTACTTGGAATGCTGCAAACTCTGTAGAAAAAGGCTGCTCAAACCTGCCTACTTTGGCAATGCAGAAGTTATAGCTGCAGGCAGGTCTAGGACAGATGTACTGGACACAACTGATGAATGCCTTTTTTTTCCTTATTCCACAGTCCTTATTACATTGATGCTTTTAATTAATAAATCATTAATAAACATGACTTTTACCCATAGACAGCCATCGATCAATCAATCAATTTTTAGCTAAATGGGAAAAATATATGATTTTTAAGTCTTTGAATACATTACACAATGTGAGCTTGCTACTAACCCTCAGATAAGGGCTACACAAACACCCACATTATTTATTAAGGCTGCTTTCAAGCAATTTTCTCATCCTACAGAAAAAAAAAAAAAAAAAAAAAAAGTAGCTCTGTTCCAAAATTTACATGCAAGGCAGGCTGGTACATTCATACACAACTGAACTAGAGAAACACATAGAGCTGGGAAGTGAAATCCCTACAAATTCCTTCACAAAGGTGACCCAAAGGCCGATTTATTGCTCGCTTTTATTGCTTCCAGCACACTGGGAATGTGAGCACATGGCAGTACTGCAGTACCAATGGAAACCAGTAAACAGGGTCACATGTGTCACAAGAGTTGCTTTTCATGTTCTAAAAATATTGGTGGGTCCTGTTTGCTGGAAAGGCAGCGACCTTTGCTTGTGTTTCCTGTGCTGGCTGGGTGCACCCAGCACCTACAGCTCCCAGCGTGCCCAGGGGAGTGCATCCCACTCAGAGCAAATACACTGCTAAACTTGTTATCAGCCAAATTAGAAAGTAAAATAATTACAGCAAATTTCCCCCTGGGCCACCCTCTGCAGACTACAAAAGACTCCGAAGATACTCCGAAGCAGCCCATCTCTCCTGGGAAATGCCACACGTTGAACAACAATTGTTTTTATCATTCAATTAAGGTACAGCATGAGGTGAATGAGATAAATGAAGTATCTGACTCGACTGGAATGGTGTGTTGGGCCCAGGTGCTGTGAGACACAGGCAGCCTGTGGGTTATTTTTGCACAAAAGGTGTTTATGCAGTGGCTTTATGCCCTGAGACCAAAGATAACGTAGTGCAAAGGGCTGTGAGGGAGGGAATGCAGGAGGTCCCCATAGCTATTCTTTGCAGGCTGAATAAGAAAACAAGAGAAGCAGGAGCAAAGACAAAAAAATAACAGCAGTAAATCTATACAGCCTGTAGAAAGAGAATGAAAAGCTCCAGCTGTTATTCCAGCCTTGAAGGGAAGCATCTCCTCGAGTCGTGAATAGCAGAGGGATTTTGCTCTGCACGCTCTGTGAAGGTGGAGTGAATATCACCAGCTGCTGCCAGAGAGACAGCCTGAACCACGGGCAGCAGGAACAGGCAGTGAAAGGGCAGTCAGAACAACAAGAGCTTGCAGTGAAAGATCACCCAAGAAAAATGAGGAGGGAACAACGTTCAGCCTCTTCTTGCTCTTTGAAATCAAACACGCAATTTTACATCCTCACACACACACACACACACACACAAATTAAATCAAATTTATGAATAATAGCTCTTTCTTTGAACTTCGGAAAAGTTCCTGAAAATTCTGAGCATGTCAGTCTTATTAAGGAAGAATGAAAATAATGATTTGAAAAGAAAAATGAAGGCAAGCTTCATGTTTCTATAATAAAACAAAACCCAGTGCCAAAGCTTGAGAAAAACAAGGAAATTCAATGGTTCTAACACTGTTCTTTGTCAAACACTACACATTGAGAATTGGCATTTTCCAACTGCCATCTGGAATTTTTTTTCTTTTAAATTTTAAGTGCATAATGGGGAACTAAAGCAAGACAGCTTATACCTTCATGTCCTCAGGCTTTTCTGTTCCTTTGTTTGCTTTTAAACAAGGAACATTTACAGATAATGACTGGCTGTGATTACTGAGAAATACATAAAGAAAACGAGTTTTTCAAAATGCCCTATCCAAATACATTAGCAAACCTCCTCAAGTTTCCATTAGTCTATCAAAACAAGAAATAATGTCATGGCAGCTGACTAAAATTCTTAAAGATTGTCACACTGATTGAATTTCAAAGTATAGACTTACAAATTCGTAGTCTCCATCCTGTGGTACTTTCCAATCAGATGAATTTTTTGTCTGGCCAGACACATTCTTCCCAAAGCTATTGATTTTATTCTCCTTCTCCTTCTGTTCAAAGTATTCAAGGAATGATGGTCTGGCTGGCTGCATCGTTTCATCCCTCCCTGGAAATATTAAAAATAATAAAAAAATAGTTGTTTTGAAAAATACAGTTTTGGTTATACAGCCCTACATCATGCCCAAAAGTGATTTTATTTTTTTTAGCACACACTAAATCACATAGTACTGCTAAAGTACTTGCTAAAATACTATTTTTCAGCGGCTTTTCCATCATAAAACTGACTGCACAGCGAGAAAAGTGGAGAAGGAAAGCTCAAAGCCCACCACAGAAGTGATTACAATGCTGGAGGCCTTGGCCTCTAGACCTGCAATCCATCCCTGACAGCTCACTGCAGGTAACCAGCTGCATGCACTGAATGCCAGAACTGAACAGCTGCTGGCCAGACAGGCTGGGCTTTTTCATCCCACCCTGGTTCCATGCACTGCAAAATAAGAAAGCTTCAAAAATAAACAGTGCTGTTTTACAAGCAGAAACTCACCTTTGTATTTGCAAACAGGACAGAAATGAGGCTTTCAAAGACCACAAACACCTTACAAATACCACACAATTTGCCTTGGGTAGAAGTGGTCAAGTTTTCTATATTGTTTGGGTAGAAAAGCTTATTTAGCTTGCAAAACTTCTTTTTTTTTTTTTCTTTTTATAAATAGTCAGTAGCTGTTCAAGTTTACTGCCCTAGTTTTCTTCTTGTAAATTAGTTCCTCTGAACCGACTTTCTCAGTGGAAGAAAGGCTTAGATTTAGAGTCAAACAAGACAGATATATAGATTAACCATTCAATTCTAGGCTGTAATTAAGAAACTTGGGGTAATAAGAAATGGGAGGTGGCTTCACTTGTAGGAAACTTCTAGCACAATAAGGAAGGAAGTGATGAAACGTGAGAGGATGGAAATGCTGATTCCTAACACAAACAGCAAAAAAAGCCAACACAGGAAGAAAACATGAAATTTAACTTTACAGCAAGTCAAGGTTACAAGGCTTCCAGCACCTCCAAAGGAAGATTTCTTCAGCAGTGCAACCAGTCCAGCACCAGATGCTGCCCAAGCTCTGCACTTAAACTGGCCTGTCCTGAGTTACAGCACAGCTAATTCCTTGAGAAGGGTCTCAATCCAAACCAAGAGGCAGGCTTGCACAGCAAACGTGCTTTAACAGGGCTGCAAGCACAGGACCACGAGAGCTGGCAAGCACAGCTCACAGTTTAACGCCACTGCTCTGCTCTTGATGATGAAATGCTCCCCCCAAACCTGTGAGCATCCTGGAAGCAAGCACTGTCACTTACTAAATGGTTTTGTTCTGTAACGCGAGGTTCTCTAGAATAAGTTACTCATACTTGAAACATATGTGTTAGGTGATGCAGAAACCATAATTTTCAGGGAGCAGGATCAGGACTGGAGTTAACAGCAAACGGCATCAGAACAGCCTAAGTCTGGACTGCGGAAATAAGTTCAGTGCTGAATGCCACACGTTTGAAATAAATATAATCTGTCAGGCAGGCAACCAACCAAGAGTTTAGAGCTTCCAACAAGCACACAGGGGATGTCCTGTGATGGGTTGGCAGGGTCTGTGTAATGCAGAGACTCTCCCACAAGAATCTGTACAGAAGGCAGGCTGTCACAAAACAGTCCTCTCTAAGGACATTCAGCAGTGCTTTCCTCTTGAAAAAATATTAGCTGCTCTGGAAACTCATTAAGATTTAATCACAGAATATTATTCTTGCATATAAAATTGCCATCCAGTGATCCAGAACTTCCCTGGCAGACTCTGTCTGGTCCTCAGAGAAGAGGACGAGTTCCTTGGTCAGCTTCAAGATACTCCAGGAAATTATTTGTCTATAGACACGTTAAATAAGGAACAAATTTCTACAAAGTATGAGAAATCTTGGCAGGATATTTGGGTTGTGATGCTGAGAGAAGTGTGGTTCTGCACAGCCCTAAATGTCATGATGCATTTTGAAAAAGCCCTGCATCGTTCTGCCTCTCCAGGGCCAGCTAAAAGCTCAAGCATGAACTGAAGTGCTGATACTTTTGCACCACGATAACTGGAGCAAAGACAAATTATTATACCCCTGGCAGTAGTTCCCCTTTTTAAAAAAACAAAACTAAAAAACTCATCATACATAATTAGATCAAGAAAGACACCTTCAGACCCGCAGCGTGAAGGTCAGGCAGGGAACACGTCTGCGAAGTGGAGAACAGATTTGCTGTTGGGAATAATTACTGAAATACAATCACAATCCAATTACTGCTGAGTGATAAAACATTTATTTAGAATGAAGTAAACACACCCCTTGTACTCTGCTGCAGCTCAGCCTGCTTGAAGCAGGAGGTAAGTTATTATGGACAATCATGGCAATGTTTAAGACTAAGTAATTTTGTAGAAAGAGAGGAATTCATAACTAGCCAGGCTAATCTATACACAGCTCACTGACAGCCAGCCTGGGTCTCAGTAATTCAGACTTCCTAGGGGGAAAAAAATAAGAAAATCTAAATCATGTTTGTATTGTGTTTTGAAGATTACTGTTTGCAGCAGAGGAGACTGTGAAAGCAAATGTTTCACTCCAGTGACATTGGCTTATTCAGTTCTTCTCTATCTACCTTTTTAAAAACTGTTCACTCAAAACAGAGCTTAATTCAGAGTGTCAGTTAAAATAATCATGCTCATTTCCTCACATCTTGTGTTTTAC
Organism: Oriolus oriolus; assembly: GCA_013400235.1. Classification (NCBI taxonomy): domain Eukaryota; kingdom Metazoa; phylum Chordata; class Aves; order Passeriformes; family Corvidae; genus Oriolus; species Oriolus oriolus. Next base: position 1,087,903 of record VXBT01009351.1, on the reverse strand, counting down.
CAAGAACTGCAGTATTTGCACTTGGCAGAAGAGATTTGCAGAGCCCCACCTCTCCAGCGTGCCCAGGTCCCTCTGGATGGCATCCCTTCCCTCCAGCATGTCAACTGCACCACACAGCTCAGTGTTGCCCATGATAAAAAGAAGAACAGGGGAAATTACACACCTACAGAATATTTTCTTGCTGCCCTTGATGTCCCTGGCCATATTTAATTCTATCAGGGCTTTAGCTTTCCTAACCTGATCCCTGGCTTGGACAATCTCTCTGTGTATTTCTCCCAAGCTACCTGTCCTTGCTTCCACCCTCTGCAGGCTTCCTTTTTGTGGCTGAGTTTGTCCAGGAGTCCCTTGTTCACCCATGCAGGCCTCATGGCATTTTTGCCTGACTTCCCCTTGGTCAGGATGCATTGCTCCTGAGCGTGGAGGAGGTTAGCCTTGGATACGAACCAGCTTTTTTGGGCCCTTTTTACCTCCACAACTTTACTCCCGATACCCTACCAAGCTTATTCCCAAAGAGGCAAAATCTGCTCTCCTGAAGTGCAGGACAATGAACTTTCTGTGTGACCCCCCCACTCTCCCAGTGAGAGGATGAGGGGAACTGAACTGCAGCAAAGGGTGACTCGGCTGAACATGAGGAAGAAAGTTTCACAACAGGGACTGTTGTGCAACAGAACGGGACCAGAGTGACTTTGCAAGGCCTCGAGCAACCAGATCTGACATTGCACTTGTCCCATTCCAGGGACAATTCCACACAGGGCATCAGACTGATGAGCGCCAGAGCTCCCTGCCCACCCGAGTGCTTCTGTGGCACATGCCCTTCCCACCCACCATCAGACACCTCCAACCCTGCAGTCACCCTAGGCCTTGCAAACACCAGCAACATTTAGTCACCAATTTTAGTGCATTTAGTCACCAATTTAAGTACATTTAGTCACCAATTTTAGTACCTTTCCACTCATCACCATATAACACTGCATCTTAGTGTTGCTTTGTTTTCTAACTGATATAAAGCAGAGGTTGCTAACCGACAAAAAAACGGGGAAAAAAAAGGTGGTAATATAAAAGGAGAAGTAGCTGGGATGCAGATCTAAGATATCTGAAATTTTAGCTGCTGCTATGATCTGTGTAGGGGTGTGGATGCAGCAAGACCAACAGAAACGCTCCTGGAGACAGAAAGACATTACACCAAATCAATTATCATCCCAGCACGACTGAATTTCTTTTCGTCAATCTTAGCACTTAACAGCACTGTCATCTTTCCAAAGATGACCTGCTATTAATTCAACACAAGAGTCACACCACTATATCTTTAAAATTTTGATAACAGGCAGCCAAAGACAAGAATCGATCACTGCTATTTGCAGAAGCAGATGCCGCTGAAAGATGACACCGCACCAAAAATGTCTGTGCCAAAAAGCATTTAACTTCCTAATTTTATAGGGTTAGGCTAAAATACGAACATTTGACAGAAAGTGAGATCACAACTGTGGTAGAGAAGAGCCTTTTGTGAGAAGGTCACCCTGCGGTGACAAGAAAGGCTGCACTGTTGCATCTATTTTGGAATCTAAAGAGTTGCTTATAATGATGAGCCATGAGAGCTCCCTGGAGCCATTAAAGGTCTATCATTTAGATATGCAGTCATCTTTTAGGAGCTATATTAATTACACAAATGGAACACCACAGCTCTGCTGGGGCTGGTCCAAGTGACTGCAGAATTGCAGGTTCAGAGTGGCTGTGCAGAGCCACAGGCGCTGGGAGGGCTGCTCAGAGCTCAGCCTGCGCCCTGGGAAGAGCAGAAGCCCTCCATGGAAAACTCACAGGTGTTGCCTGGCTTTAAAGTGATGTTTAAAAAGTATAAGAACATCAGTACTGTTGTGTGTGAGAACAGAAAAAGGGGTGAAACCAGGGGGTCCAAAGGTAGAGAATGCTATAAGCTGTGCACAACAAATATCCCAGTAAACTTTGATTTCTGCGTTATCCTTCAGCACTGGAAAGCCATGTCCAACTGCACGTGCTCGTGTGCAAGCTGGGACAGTCCCTCTCCAAGCACAGACAGCCCAGACAAGCCAAAGACAACTGACAGGTACAGGCAGGGCTCTGCAAGAAGCCAGCACTGGATCCTCTCCTCTGCCAAGCTACAGCAAGGGCAAGTTGTAAGGGAAAAACTGAACAACCTGCTCCTTTCCAAAAAATGTCACCTGTCTGAACAGCTGAGGAAATGGAATAGGCCAGTCTTAGGGGCTGACTGCAGCATACAGAGCACCTCACATGGAGCAAAAGATGACAAAGAAGGTGTGGAGAGCCTCCAAGTAATTTGCATTTCCGTATGATGCTGCAGAGAAAGCAGAATGATAAAGAAGAAACAGCCCAGTCAATCAAACCAGCAAGACATTTATTTTTCATTCCCAGCAGTAAAGAATATCCATGAAACCAGATCATTTGCTATCGTCTAGCCCCAGAAATCAAAAGACTCATTTCGTTGATTTTGTCAAATTAGCTCACACAATTGAAAATTTTCAGAAGCTCACGAGCTTCAAAGGACACTTACAAAAAGAAAGGGAGATTTACAAAGTCCTTCTATCTATCTGAACAGGCTTGCCGAGCAATGAAACTAAAATTTCTGCTTTTCTCTAAAATTATTCTTCTCTACTCAAACTTGACATCAGAAGAATCCTTGTTTTATTATTCTTTCCTCTTGAAAGGTCTAAGGTCTACCTAGGGGAAATATTCTGGAGTTACAAAGCTTGTCATGGGAGGGAGAGTAAGATAACCTCAGGAATACATTTTGTGTGCACTTTACTCAAGCCAGATTATACAGTTAATACTTAAATACCTGTTCTTGAAGTCACAATGATTAGATTCCTCCCCATGTCACAAAGACTGGAGCTGGAGTTATGGCTGGGAACAGTCAGGAGATAATGCTACAGATTAATTTACAATGAAGCTGACATAAATCAGCAACAATGAAGTGATCAATGACTACATTAGTGATTTTGAACTAAAACTTGATCCTTGGTACATGTATGTGTTATTTGTCAAAAATTCAGAGGCTGCAATCTCTACAAAGCCTTAGTCCTCACTAGCCTCAGTAAGCTGCTGCTGCTTTATATTCAATTATGTGACTTTAAGACTGAAAATACATATTTAGGATGCACAAAAAAGTGCCTGATGGTCATGTGTAAGCAACACTTCATTAATATTAAATTTCAAATGGAACTGCAGTTTTATTTGCTTTGGGCTATTTTTTAGAGATCACAGATGAACTTTAGCAGCTGGACAGCATAATTTGTACAGTCTGAAGAGGACTGAGTCATTTTAAGCAGCAGAGCAGAGAGATGTCAAATTATTCAACCAGAGCAAAAACTGCTCCATCATTAGTAAGTTCATCCCATGGCAAGAGGAGCTGAAATTTCCTCATATTAAAAGCAGAACACGTAACATTTTTTATCTCTTTATGAGGACGAGTCTCCCCGTAATTATGGCCTATCTCAAATTAAATCAAAGCAAAACACTCCCAACAGGTTCTGCTATTAATAAGAAACTCCTAAATGAACATAAAAATCAACCTAAATCTCTTAATGAATAAGGTGTGAAAGACATCTAAGGAGAAGAGCACCAACACACCCGAAGCTGTAACAACTATAGTGAGAACCCTTCCAAAAATAGGGGAGGAAATCCTCACAGTAATTGAAGGTGCTTATACCTCCTTTTATATCTCTTTTGCTTTAAATCTCAGACATTATTATAAATCTAGAGCAGCTTTCTTCCTCCATCACAGATTTTCAGTGGACACCTCACGTCTTTCACCTCATTAGCTTGAATTGCTAATTTCAGCAGCCACAGCACGTGACAGGCAGTGAGATGTGAAGGTGCATCGAGAAAGAAGTGAACATTTCCTATTCTGCATCCTCTGGCTCAGCTCCTGATAAATCCTAATGAGAAACAACCTCATCAGCAGGGATGTAGTCTTCACATCCAGCACCTGTGGGTAACAGCTCAGGCTCCCCAGATGGCACAGAACCAAGTAAACACTTCCTAACTCCCTTTCTATTCATAAGCCAGAAACTCATTTGCTTATCTAGAGAGAGCAGAAAACAACATTGCAATGAACATTTCTTTCCCCCGAAGCTTGAAAATCTGCTGGAAGAAACAAATTTGTTTTCAAAGTTCTGCAATGAAGGAATTTAAGAGTTTACACTTTTTCTTATTCCTGCTTAGGAGTAAGGCTTTCTCCAGGGTCTATTTTGATCCAGTAGGGAGTGAGTTTATTCTTAGAAGAGACAGGTAGGCTCCAGTTTGCCTGGGTGTGCAAATGTGCATAGGACAGATGTACTTACTAAGGGATTTACTACTACTCTGTCTCTTGGTTGAGCCTCCTGAAGCACAGTGCCTCCTGTACAGTGCTCAGGACCCTGTTAGTCACACCTCCCATCTTCTCCAAGAAAAATGCTTCTATTCAGAAAAAAAAAAAAAATCCCCTACTTCCTATCCCCACCATACTAAATACAGGAGTGCTCAATAACAAACTGTTAAAACCAGCAAAAATAGCTCTGTTAAACACATACATCCTTTCTCCAATTTCAGTACCTCTGAAAATATAAACAGATAATTAACTTTGTCTTAGCACTGAAGCTTTGTCAAATATGCAGGACAACCAAAAGTGGACAAGCATCCCACTTGGATCCCGAACTTAACTTCTCTTCACGCTTCAGCCTGCACAGAGCCACTATTTCAATTACTAGGGCCAGTGTTCAAAAAGAAAAACAAAACACACAACAAAAACCCCACAACGAAATGACAGCGCACGCAACTCCTCCCATCCCTCAGAAATGCTGTCTGCATGTTCACACAGCTTAATACTCTTAACCAAATTTTGCTGGGCACTGCTTATGTCAAGCTTGCCAGCAAGGCTGCTATTCAAAGACAAAAAGCAACAGGAACACTTCTCTGTGAAGATTTGTATTCTCTGCACCCCAAGAGTGGCAGCAGGATGATTCTCACAGTTCGAGAACAATTTAATCAATGTAGGAGTTTGTACAAGCAGCATGTTATTTAAATGCATAATGCTGAGAGTGTTTTATGGTTCAATTATGACTAAATGTACCAATTTGCTTTAAACACAGAACTGTACCACTGGACATTAATAACACTAAGTAGTGGGAAGCTGCTGCAAAGAGCTATTATTGCCTATGGAGAAAACCAGAGGCAAAACAAGCACCCCTGGCCAATGTCTTTGACGCACACATGATGCACATCCTGACAAGACGTGGAGTTATTCTCCAAAGTAGCTGCATGAGCAATTTGGATAAGGTGCCACCGCACTTTTCTGGACAGCTGATGATATCACCTACGGCTGCCTCAGCTATACCCCAGTAATACTTCAGTCAGTTACAATATGAATGCAATCACATAATCCTTCTGCCACCCATACTCGTTCTGCTGCTCACGCTGCAGCTTTTACAGCCATTGCTTTATGTGAAAAATCTCAGGCTAATTCATGGGGAAAAAAAAAACGTTTCCTGAGTCTTGGCAGAAACATTTCTCTGGCTTAGGTTTAAGTGTCACCCACTGGATGTCTCACACAGCCACCAAGATGACAAGCTTACTCTGGATCATTCTTCAAATAGGAAATGGCCAAGTTTGCATCTTAGCTCATTTAATTTGCTAATGAAGCCCAATTCCCCCTCAAAAGGGGAAATACTTTTTTGAAAATGACACAGCCATGCTTAGCAGTGTGGGCATGGTAAAAGCACAACAAACCCCAAACCACCCCAAACTGTGTAAGAATGAAGCCTGGATTTTTTTTTATTTTAAACATTTACAAACTAGAAAGAATTTTTACCAGCACATTTCATTATCAAGGTGTTACTAAAGCTGCTGGTCTACCCCTGCACCAGACACTGTACTGAGTGTGGGCCACATGAACAAAAACCCCACACCCACAATCCATCCCCTGTCTCCAGATTCCTCATTCATCCCAACCCAAAGACCAGACAGCCCAGCTCACGCTACTGCTGGCACTTCTGCATTCCCCAGTATAATTCACCAATTATTCGATGCTTAAACAAGCAAGATGTACTTTAACAGAGAAAATAGGGCAGACTCTAGTACCAGACAAACTAGATCCAATTTCACTTGGATCTGATCGTATTTGCAGTGTTCAAGGAAGGCAACATCATTATAAAATTATGTTCCACTCTTTAAATCAAAGAGACAAATTCATGCCAAGATTCCACTATCTAAACAAGTACAGCAAGTAAAGCAGAAAAAGGAAGAGTAAAAACATGAAGAGTAAAAAATGTTTACTAGCACTATATATTCTCTCATAGAAAAATTAAAAAATAACATTTCCAGACATATTAACAGCTCAAAAGTTACTCCAGCTCTCAAGCACAATGGAAATGTCTGTTATTACAAATCACTGCTCATCTATAGTTCTCCAGCTACACTTAAAGTTTTCCTGGAATAGTTTAACTGCAATCCATAAGTAATCTTTCAGCAATCGATTTAGAAGTAAAATGTGTCGCAGCACAATTTAGTATCTGCGGTCTCAGGCAATCACTTGAGTGCTTTCAGAATGTGTAACAGAATGTCACAGTGACGTTTTTAATGCTGCCTGACTATTTATATTGAGTGCCCAGAATAAAGCCAAGCAAATGAAAGAATTTAAGCAAACACAATTACAGCTCAATTGACTGCAAAACAAAACTTCCTCTACAATGTAAAATACTGGAATTTAAGATTCCTCTGAGCCTAAGAAGTCACAAATTGATTTATGCAAGAATCACTTTCAAGTCTACTGGAAGCTGTTTGCACTTTCAAGGCTATTGGAAGTTGTTTGCTAGAGATTTCTAAGACAATCCTATCTATAAAACATTGAAATATGATGCTTTGAACACTTTTTACATTAAAAAGAAATACAACCAAACAAAAAACTAGTTAAGCCACAGATTTATTTTTTTTAATTAGAAAGAAGGGCTAGAACACAACTGCAGAAACCTGCAGTTAAGAAGCCCAGGACACCTAGGGAAGCTGTAATGCCATGTAAAAAAAACCCAGAAGTTTTTTATTGACTTAAAAATAGGTTCTATTGTGAGTCATAATACAAACTGACAAAAAAAAAAATATATAGATGTTTTTAAAAATATGAATCAATGAAGCTCCTTCAAACTCAGTTGTTCCCAAACAGGATTATTATATTTATATTTAAGACAAAACCCACTTGCTCCAGAGGGCTCTGCAGCAGGCTGATGAGGTTTAGGGCTAAATCCATTTAACTGAATGTTATGAATATGTAAATGGCAAGCTGAAAAATGGAGCTGCAGGCAATTCTCATGAAGGGCAAGCTGCTCAGAGACATTGCCTCGCCTCCCCAAAACAAACTGAGAACCGCTCTGTGCAGCATTTCAGGGTTACACTACCAAGGAAGGAGGAGAAAAAGGTGTTAAGGAAATGTTATTATCTCCATTAACATCAGCTTTGCTGGAATGAAGCTACAAGCAGTCAAAATGCAGCACAACCTGCAGCAGAGGGTGGGTTCACTGGGCATCACTGTGTGAAGTCCATGGGTGTGGAAGTGGTCCCTGGGTCAGCCCCCACCTGCAGCCAGGACCTCCAAAGGCCTCCCCCAGCTGCTGCAGCCCCTCTGCCCCACACCCAGCTGGGAACACCGTGCACAGCAGCAGCTCAAGAACAGAGAGCTTTTAAAAAGCCTGAAGTCTAAAGAGGGTTTAAGATAAAAACTCCACTTTCCAGTCACGGAGATCTCGAGGTGTCAGAGCTTGTTGTGGAGCTCCCTCTTGAGGGTAGAGACTGCCCTGTGGTGAAGGCATCGCTGCATCCTCATAACTCATTCTGCTCAAAACCAGAGCGTGCCCTTGCAAAAGAGACTCTATCAAAGGCATCTCCTCGAGCCTCTGAACACCACAGACAGCACCGGGTGCTTTTGAGTTACAAGCACTGCAGTCTCAAAAAGATAGCGAGAAGATAAGCACATGTCAAACACAGAAGATAAACTCAAGAGGTGCTTTACTTACACAGTGCTGGCAGTGCAGGAGCACCAGACAGCAAAACCTCTTTGCATTGTGAGCCATGAAATGGAACAATACACACTGATGGTGAGAAACTATCAGTGCTGTCTGCTGGTAAAGAAACTGCAGCTTCACCAGGTTTATTTAATACTGTTGAAATGTCCCTTTCTTTGGATGACATTTTAGCTACTCTAAGCACCATCCATCTCCTTGCTAGACTGACCTTGTTCCACCCCACCATCGTCTTTGTTGCCCCAAGCTGCTACATGGATGACACCTCTGGGCTGTAATGTGCTCAATCATGTTTATCAAAGTTTGGAAAAATCTTTAAAGGGATTCTGCTGAAATGTCCTTCTCAAATCCAACATCCTTCCACAAGCTTCCAAGGGCCCTGACAGGGAAGAAATTCCTGAGGAAAGGATTTTTCCAAACTCTCGTGAAGAACAGCTCAACAGCTCAATATCAGATGGCCAAGGAAGCCTTTGGAAGCAGTGCCAAAGCCAAAAGAACAAGCCTTGCATGTGATGGTCAGATTTGAGTACTGCTGAGTCCCCAGTCAGCATTTTCCCCAGTCCTTGAGCAAACAAACACCCGAGGCTGGCCAGCTGAGTCATCCCTGACTAACTACCTCTGCCTAAGGACTGTGAGGTTAACAAACCAGTGGGAACAGATTTCTGTGAGAATCCACAATTCAGAAAATATTCCTTTTCTTGAAGTCATACTTTTCCAGGAAGGCTCTCCCTGCCATTTCTTTAATCAAAGAAACATTTTCAAGCCCTTTCCAGCTCAAGTTGTAAGGTCTTCCACAGACCATCAGTCACAGTTTTAAATCTTACATCCTCTGACAAGGCCTGCAGCTTTAGTAAGCTTTCCTCTTCTAGGGCAGAACGGATTTCAACTTGAATGTCTGAAACAGCAGCACAGCTCATGCAGTTGTCCTCAGTGGTTAAGTAACACCAAAGAAACACACCAGCCTAGGGAGATGCCAACCCCTCCCACTGCGTGTCCTGCTGTGCTTGAAGCACGCAAGATATTTGTGATTTCATCAACCTGGCTCTTCACTGGATGCATCAATCCTAAAACACACTTACTGCTTTCATGTGCCAGGTTACAGCCAGATCATCATCTAAAGCAACACGCATTTTGTGATTAACCCCTTGTTAGGATTCCCCTCTACATTCTGTGAAAAATACAAAACCGGCAAAAGAGAACTGACCAAAAAAAAATTACTAGCTAGAATCAGATCTTATTTGATTAATAAGCCTGTGGAAATTGTGCACATCAGCTATACCAAGTGCAAGACTACAAAGCATGGCTTGAAACTTAGACCTAGAAAGGTTTCTCTACTGCCAGAAGGCACTGACCTAAGAGTTTTGGCTCCCTACAACCAAAAGACAATAATCTACCAAAAATATCAAAGCAGGTTGGGAATACATATCATAGCCCACACAAAGATTTAATATTCTAGAAGTCAAAGACATTTTCTTACTTTTCATGGTGCCCTCCTCCTCCTCCTCCTCCGTGTTGATGACCATTGTGCCCAGCTGGGACTCCAGGGTGCCATCGTGCTCTATCATGGTGTTGGCTCCATCACTCATGGTGTTCACAGCTCTGATTGTACCAGTTTCATCTCCACTCGCCCTCACCATGGTACCCGAATCCGTCTCATCCTCCTCCTGTTCCAACATGCCACAAACACAGATTTTACTGATGGTGGTGAAGTCCCATGAAGAATGTCTGTATTTAAGGACGCTGGCAAGTCACATCAATTCAGAGGTTTTTACAGACACACACAGAAGCGACGTTTGGTTTATGCACTTTGGTCTCTCCCTGTCATCTCCAAACAGGTAATGAAAACTAATGAATACTTTTCTGCCAGCATGATAAATAAGAAAACAGATAAATAATCACCAGAAACTTCTCAGTGCAAGTTGTATCTCACTTCTGAGCTGGTGACGTGTCTGTAAGAGTGGATTAGAACACTCAATCAGTCGTTAGTGTTTCTATTCATGCTGGCAGTTCTGAGAGCTGACCCTAACCCACTGTCTCCAGTGGTACAGCTCACTGAGGAGTCACCAGTTACTTGACACCACCAGGTCTAAGTCTGGAGAGTATGTGGCACACAGAAAGAAACCCTCCACATCCTATTTTTTTTCTATTTTTAACATTAAGTTAATTTGACTCATTAAGTTAATTTTACTCATTTTACTCATTCTTCAGTAGCACTGAAGAAAAATGAACTGCATTTGCAAATCTTTAAAAAGGATTCAAATAAGTTATCAAGGTTTGGTAACTTTTCTCAATGAAAATTACCTTTTATCTTTCCACTTGTTTAAAGGGACTAATAAATTGGAATTCCTGCTGCCAAGGCTTAAAAGACTGACTCTGTAAGAAAACACAACCTCTTCAAACCAATTCTGGCAGAACAACTTCCTGGCAGAGAGTTATGTTAGCCAAAGGTGGCAGTTCCATCAGGTGGTGTGTGCTTTGCTAAGTGTGTATTGTGACTAGGATTTCATGAAGAACAGGGTCAAGATTTCCACAATCCATCTGGTTTCTTGGAAATGTGGGCCAGCTATCCAGCTGCACAAAGAGAAGTCCCTTTCCAGGTTTACAGTAGAGTTTCTAGGCATCTCACCTTAGATGAGATGCTCATGTTTTGTTCTCAGGATGGAGTTCACATTCTTTATATGACCATGGCCTTACTGATGTGCGTGAGTGCTAGAGGGAAAACACACAGGTATTGCACATCAAGCTGTAATACTCCATCTCAATGCCATGGAAAGAGAGAAGGCACCTCTCCACATCCTGGTGTTCCAAGTGTTTTACCTGTTGTGTTGTGTCTGTAAAATTTACTTCCCAACCTCAAAAACAATAGCAAGAGAGGAGAAAACTACACAAGATGTTAACAGAGGAAAAGTAATTTTTGTGTGGAGTTGAGTGGGTGAGAGGAAGTAATAAATTTGCTAGCTACACATCATTTAACAAAGGACTACACTGGAAGTTTCCTCAGCACTTGGGAAGTGTTTGGGAAGCTTTTCTCCTAGCAGACAGGGAGTAGAGAAGCTTCAGGAAAACACACACACACCAACAGAGAGGACTCAGCTCCACTACATAGACACCACCTGTCAGCATTGTGATCCCAGATCAGTCAGAAATGGGGAAGGGATGGCAAAGACAAAACTCAGGGCAGGGACAGTACTCGTAGAATTGACACCATGGGAACATGACCAATAAAGTTACTTCCACACTGAATAAATATCCAGTCCTAGACTGCAAAACCAGATGCACAGTGTGCTCAGCACAGATACCGTGGACCATGCTGTTCAAGTGTCACCCCTGAACAGGGCTGGCATACAATGCCCATTTCATTTATTCAGGCTGAAGCAGGCAGAGGCTCAAAAAACCAGCTTTCAACATGCTTCCCAAATTCACATGCTGTAACCACTGAAACAAAGAGCCGAACTGAAATTCACAGCAAGCCCTGAACACTTCCCATGCCCTCACCTCAGGCTTCTGTCGGTTGCTCTTGTGTAGAAGAAAGTTTCTATAAGGGATGTTCTAAAGCACAACAGTAAAACAACACAACAGACTTATATCACAGTGCATCAGAGATGACATTATTATTCTGTATGAGGAGAGAAGTCTAAGACCTGAATCTACAATGAAAGAATTCTCACTACTGCATAAATAACATAATCCAACTGGGAAAATGTATCAAGTCTTCTGCATACAGTACTTTTCAGCCCTACTTAATCCCAGCTCTCAAGCTACACTATAAGGTGAACAGTACCCCACACATGCTGCCTGTCCCACTCAAACAGAGCTTGAGCAGGGACCAAGCATTGGGTTACACAGTCATAAAGCAGAAAACTCCAGAACTAAGTCAAATCCACTGGCAGTTGGACAAAATATTACAAAAACAGAACCAAAAGTAGTTAAGTCTCATGAAAGGAGCAAGAGTTTGGACTTTGCACACTGCTGCTATTAAGTACTCACTGAATTTTCTTCATCCTCTTGATCGAGCTCACGCTGTTGCGCCTCTTGGCGTTTCAGCTTGATGTCCATTGCTTCATTAATCAGGTCCCGCAGGATTGATACTCCTTTGGCACTTTTAACAAAGGGATGCTGAGGAATATTTTAAAAACAAATAAGCACTGCATCCAAAGCAGGATATAACAGTAAAACACTGTTACCACTGCCTACTTCAAATTGAATTAAAGTTTAACTCGAAACATTACTAAAATAAAGATCCAGTTCTCCTGTTTGGCACAGGAGGGAGGCCTTCCACCCTCCAAACAAGATCATGCTCCAAGGGCACTGCTGATGTGAGACCCTGGGCTCATTCACCTCCCACAACTCTACTTACTTCTTTCCTTAGCTTAGCTGTCAAGAACCAATTACACAGACCATTACCATGCCTGGAACACTCTGAGCAACCACTTACATTTAGCCTGCCCTGTTTAGTGTTTTAAGAGACAGTTTCTTGGCAGTGCTGGTGGGAATTTGAAAGTAAAACAACAAATCCACACCAAACAAAACCAGCAAACCAACAACAAACTCAGAAAGCCAAAACAAGAAAAACCCAGAGAAGACAAAGGAAGTTGAAGTCAGATTGGTTCTCAGAGAAGAACTGAAAAGTTGAAGTTGAGTGTGAGATTTTTAAAACGAGTTATTAAAAAGTAAAAACTGTAGCGAGCAGGAGCAGCAAGAAATGAAACCAACATCTCAAAGCCACACAGCACAGCCTACCCTGGGCAAGCCTCCCCCAGAGCTCATGTTCTCCCATGAAAAAGCAGACCTGCAGCAGCTGTGTTGCAGTGGCTCGCTGCTCCGGGCTCTTCACAAGACACTGCTTCACGAAGTCCGTAAAACTGTCCGACCAGAGCTCTGGTTTCCGGAACGTTGGAGGCGGATTGGTGGGAATCATGAAAATTGCCTGAAAGCACAAGAATATTCCAGATTTCCACAACGAAGCTTAAAAACCAGCAATTCAATATAAATACACCCAAATACACGCTGGTGCTAAAGAAGAGTGCACTTTGCAAGGTGCTGCCTCTGAGGAGTTCGTGCCAATATTACACACAAAGCTGCTCACAGGGATCAAGTAGCACGAAAACAGACTTTTCTCACTAGGTGCTGGCTGAGCCATTATGTGCCACAAAAACTGAGAATTTGACATTTTTAAGCCATTAAATTTTGTGCTTGCCTTAAAAAAAAAAAAAAATCCACTTTGGATAACCCAACTGAAAATATGTTTCTTCACGTCCAACACAGAGCTACGTCTTAACAGAGGAGGACTCTGATTTTTTTTGTTCTCATGCCGATTCTTCTTGACAAAGACCTGTCTTTCATTTAATCAACAGTACAAAGAACTGACAGAAAACAACTTGGTCTATACATTAAAAGCAAGACTGCATGCTGATACGTGATTCAGCCAGCTACGACAGCAAACCTTTTCCACAGAGCAATACATTTAAGGCTACAGTCCTTACCCTCATGGGATGAATATCTGCATATGGTGGTTTTCCTTCAGCCATTTCTATTGCAGTGATTCCCAGGGACCAGATGTCTGCAACACAGTTATACCCAATTTCCTGAATCACTTCTGGAGCCATCCAAAATGGGGTCCCTATGACCGTGTTCCGCTTTGCCATGGTGTCCTGAGAAGGAGAGAAGGATAAAGATCCAGTCAACGGCAACTGCATTAGCCACAAACAGTCTTTAATGAATTATCAGCCTAATTATCTTGCATGCATGCAGATTATTAGGTCTCAGCAAGACCGGAATACGGAAGTCTGAAAAGAAGAATTAAAACGTGCTCACAGAACTTAAAAGTGTCCTAAAAAAAGCAGCAAATACTATTGCAAACCATTACTTAGTTGTAACAGCTTCCACAGAGGAAGACCCGCTCTAATCTGTTGCTGGTTTAGCATCTCACGTTGATGCAAGGTGCTAAAAATCAGCCATGAACAATTTCTCAATCTCCACAAGCCCATCACACTCGCACACGGGTTAAAAAGTCAAACTGAAATGTACCAAGCCACCCTGGTTTTACTTACTGTAAGCTGTCCTGCCACTCCAAAATCAGCAAGTTTAGCATGGCCCTCTGTATTCAGCAATATATTTCCAGCTTTGATGTCCCTGTGTATTTTCCTCATAAAATGCAGGTACTCGAGCCCTTTCAGTGTTGATTGCACTATTGTAGCAATTTCCTCCTCCGTGAGCTGAAGAAGAGAAGAGTTACTGCCAACACATCAGTGGCTGAGACACAGCACTACTGTGCTTTGGTCTGTATTTTACTGAGATTCGCTAATTGCCATTTAATTGCCTTCTGTAAAGGTTGCCATACCAAGGGGGAATTAGTGACTTACAGCATTATGTAGCAGAGTTAGATTGCATACATATACACACCTACAGTATTTCACATACCATAATCCTTTCTCAACTAGAAATTCTTATCCTGCAATAACCAAAGTAAGGCAAAGTAGGGTCCTACATGGAATCAATCTGGCTTTTCAGGAAAGCCAACACCAAAACCTGCTCCACCAATTAAACTCTCCAGATAACCAAAACTCAGTGCAATCAGCTTTCTCATTTTCCGAGGAACAAAGCACCTGCATCTCAAGTTATGGCCAGTGGTTGTGTCAGGCACTGAACACTGAGAATTATGCCCAAACTGCTCAGCTTCCTTGAGCTGCTGGACACCCACATTCCCATCCATACACCCAAAGGAGAAAGGACGTACAGTTTTATTTCGTAACCGAATAATGTCAGACACAGATCCAGCACCGCAGTATTCCATGACTATCCACAGGTCTGTGTTCTTAAAATAGCTGCCATAGTATTTCACCACATGAGGACTATGAAAAAAGAAGGAAAAAACAAAGGGTCAGACACCAGTAACCAGCATCACTAAAAAAGCACAATACACTGCAGAGATCCCAAAATATGTTTTAGAAACCTAGGGTTGAAGTGCCACTGAAACCCTGATCAGAAGTATTCCAGAGCGCCCTGAATTGTGCACAGGGCTCCCACAGTCATGCCAAGCCTGTTCCCACAGCAGGGCTCATATGACCTGCCACTAAGTCACTCCAGGGTGCTAAACTGTCTGACAAATCCCACGGAAACAAGGAGCGATTAGCCTTCAGTCTGGTTCAGCTCCCTGAACCAGGTTACAGCAGGGTCAGGACAAGGGAATGGGAAACAGGCCACAGCAGTCCCTGGTAAAGCTGCTGCAGAGCATTTGCAACCAAAGGGAAACATTAAATAAAGTCACAATTTGCTGGAAAATAGCTATCATGCTCATTAAGATGAATGTTCCCCCACTACCACGTGAACCTACTTGTCTCTACAATTTAGTCCTGCATGTATTTTAGGCTCTCAGTACAACCTAAGACTCTCAGTCAGCTATCTGGCTGCCCAAAAAAAGCAAACAACCTAGTAAAGTACACTGGTCAGAAAAACCACATGTCCTCTGGAAGAGGTAAAGCAGAAACGAACAGAAAGACTTCCCTGATTTGATGGGAATGGAGCTAAGGAACAAAAGTGTGTTTAATCTATTCTCTGCTGAATGTTTTCTAATGAAAAACTCTAAAACTAGCAAGTCAGTCACACTGCACAGTGTCCCTTAATGCCTGCACAGAAAATGTGATGCTCCAGTGATTCACTCCCTCTGCTGTTCACAACTGTAAGGTCTCACTTTAGGCCTTACAATACTAATATTTAATTTAAGAGACACCTAGTAATGCATTTCAAGTTAAACAGTAAGACTTTTCAGGAACAATTTGTTTTCAAGGTACACTCTGCTGCCTGTCCCTAAGTCATCTTCATTTAAATACAGCGAGAGTAGAATGCAAGAGAGTAAGTGACTGGGACCACAGTTTTATGTTGCTCATGTAATTTATTTTAAATGGCTTTCCATGCAGGAAGTCCTTCAAAGTAGCGTTTCCTAAAGCCAGATTCACAATACCAGAAGAAATGAGTGTATTTTAATCCTTCAGCCTTGGACACACTTTGTGTGTCTTCCCTACCCACAGGCTCTTCACTGGCTAAGCCACTGCAGCATCTTTACCCATAAAAACATGCACACAGGGGGACAACCGTCAGCCCACAGAGGTGCCAGCAGGTTATTCTGGGGATGCTCAGCTCAGCAGACAGCTTGTACTGCAGCAGAGCCTGCACAGGCAGAACAGGACCGGGAAGGACAGTCCTGCCACCCGAGCAGGTGACAGCACGGAGGTTGCGCACATGCAAGAGCAGTCATGCGTTAGTGCCTCTCATCCACGTGCCCTTTAAAAAAGAAACAATAAAAACCTCCTTCTAACAGTTTTCTACGCCTTGCTGGGAAGCCACCACCCCTGTGGACACGGGAGCTGCTGCTCAGCACACAATCAAGTTACCACTGTTCAAGAAGCCCGGGCAGAGCGGCAGCGACTGCTCACACGCTTGGCTCTCGGCTGGCAGCAAGTGCAGGGTTACTCACTCAGCTCAGTGCTCTCTCCTGCTGCAAGCTACATTTTTTGTTGTCTTACCTTTGCACTACCCAAATGGTCAGCTATTGTGACTCAGTTGATACGAGGTAACTTGATTGTACAAGTCCGGCCTTTTAAAAAACATTTAAGGCAACATCATGGCTTTTATTTGATTAAATGCCAGGTCACAGGTGATACTTGTCCTTGTATCCTGATAAAGGGTTTTGCAGCACACACTTACCTGTCACATTGCTGCATTATGGATATTTCCTTTATAATCTCCTGCAGGTCAGATTCCACAGGAACTTGTTTAATTGCAACAACTTGACCCGTTTCCTTATGGATGGCTTTGAACACACTGCCATAAGAACTAGAAAACAAAGTATTAAACCAACACTGAATATAGTAACATTTTAAAAATGCAAATGTTATGGCTTTGCTTATTGTGAGTGTAACTATCAGGTAACACATTAATTATCCTTTTATTAAAAATACTTTGTGTTTTAATGTAAATAATCAGCCCACTAACTTCTAAACACTGTAATACAAATAAGTCAGCACACTGCGACAGTGAGGAAAGAGCACACCATCATTACACTGACCACAGCTTTGGAATGGCCTTTTGCACAAACTCAACAACTAAAATTCTCTTTTTCCAGCATAGAGTACAAGATGAGCATCAGTAAGAACTACAACTCTGGTCAGAGAGGTTTGCTTGTTCTTGTCAGGTATTATCAATCTTATTTCCAGCTTCTTTACTTACAGCAGCCAGGCAGATTTACAACTCAGTCTTTTCAAATGAACTGCTTAAGGCAGTGAACATATCACTCCTGGAGTGTTCCCATGCTGCTCTGCCTCACCAAATGGCACAGTGTCACTGAAGTTCACTTCCACCAGGCAGATCTTCCACAGGAGGTACCAGGGACGAACTACAGAACCTTTTGAGTTCCCACAGAGCTCTACCAACTCCAGGCTGGCGTTTTTCAACAACTTTCAACTCCCTATAACCTGCTATTTGGATTAAGATATCACACTCTTGGGAAACAAATTCTTTATTCTGTTACTAACCAAACACTGTCACTATGTCAGTACATATCTCTCAGAAGGTGGACCATGACAAAAGTGAAACATCAGAATCCACTGAACACACCCCCGTTAGACAGATGTGTTCTTAGAGAAATGTACATTGGCCCCACTGGAACACAACACATACCCTTCTCCAAGCTTCTCCAGGACATCAAATACTTCTTCAGGTTGTTTGGTTAAACTGTCTTCATCCAACTTCTTCAGCTGCCTGTATGGGTAAGAAGAGAGAAATTACTACATTTAATTTCATGGCAGTTCTGCTGAAACGGAAGAACAAATAGCACCACTTAAACACACAAAAGGTTTGGCATTAAGTAAGTTGATTACAAAGTAAGTTTATTTCACCTGACGAGGAGACTGAATATTACCAGCATCCAATAGCAAAAAAAGACTGGAAATTATAAAGAACAGAATGTGATCAGGCACACAAATCTACAGCTCCTCTTGGCAGACATCAGTTTCAGGATCTCTGTGCTGGTGGTCACATCTCAGCATGGCAGTCTTGAAGCCATTGAACATATCTGCTAAATGTCAATATCTGTAATGGAAGGATACCTACCAAGGCCATGAAAAAGGGAACATCATCTTCCCTGATGCCTGGAGTATGTGTGGAATACATTTGCTGGGAGGCAGGAGGCAATACTGATCTGACCTGTACATTTTTAACATCAAAACTTCAGCTCTTAACTTCATGGCCTGGATGTATACTAGGAAAACTCTATCAGGAAAAAGGAAACTGTATCTGACTCTCAGGATCTTAACACCGTCCCTCTTAAATGTATTGCTAATAAGAGTCAGCTGAAATAATTTCTAGGGAATAAAAACCTGCCATGTGCTGTGATTCTCCACGTGGCCCCCCTTTCCCCCAGCACAGCTTTTAGAGAGATCCCGTACACAAACCAACAAGAAGATCAATCGCATTTGTTTGAGTCTACACTGGAGAGCTGTTCACCAAACCTCCTGAAACAGCTAAGGACTACACAACAAAAAGGTCTGAAAACAGTATTTTATTGTCAGTGGTAAGAGTATCCAACAGCCCACAAACAAGCGCTCTTTCATTTTCACATGAACTAAAAAAAAATCTGAAACAACAATAATCAAAAACAAAAACCAGCCAACAAAAACCCCCGCAAAGTCCCCAAACCAGCTCATACAAGTTTTTTAAACACAGAAACTTAAGAGTCTCAGAGCTTTTAGCATTCACTAGTGTCTAAAGTAAAACACACGTGGTTGCCAGGAACTGCAAATTACTCCTGAAAACTCTTACAGCTACTGCTGAAGATCAGGATTCCAGTCACAGGAATACTAATTTTTATACTAAATATATCACTTTTCCCCCCCAATTTCTTCAGAAACAGAGTGAAAAACCATTCATCAATCCCTAGCTATTATGTTTATGTACAAAAGCCACACAGGAGGAGCAACTCGTGCATGGAGCACATACAATGGCTTCCTGAAGCAGAGGAAACATTATATAGAAGCAAACTCAGGAAGTGGTGAAATACTGAAAGTAGCTGCTAGCTTCCCTGCTCAGATAAGCATTAAACAGAATTTACTTGTCCTTGTGAAAACAGAGAGGGAAGAAGGTGTGGGAAAAGGGGAAAAAAAAGTAATACATGCACCAGAAACTGCATAAGCCACCACTTCCAAGGAGCCCAAAAAGTGGTGATGCAAGAGGCAGACGCTTCTTGTTGAAGTTGAGGCCTAAATTCTACTAGCATAAAAGGAAAAATAAAAAGGCTTTTCATATACCCAAACACAATAACCAGACAACTACCGTGCTTGCAACAAACAGCCTAATTTCTATTAGAGACCAGGAGCCCAATCACTTTGCATTGTCCTGTTCCATCGAGTACACTCGCTGCTGACACACTTTGCCATTCTCCTGATCTTTATACCACACAGATGTAACAGCAACACAAACCCAACCCTATCTCACCTGTGTTGTTATTCACATCTACTCTTAATCACCTGTCCCGTAAACAGTGGCATAAGCAATTACAGAATAAAACCAAGCTTTTTTTTTTTTTTTTTTTAACAGAATATACATCACTGCTTAACCAAACGGGCCAGTGCCACTGGGGACCAGAGCCAGCAGCTTCCTTTGTTCGCTGCCGAAGCGTTGCCTGGGCCCCAGCTGCGAACCGCTGATAGGACTCTGACACTGACACTTCAATCAAGCTGCCGCCGATCCCCAGCCCTGCCCCGCAGCCCCGGCCCGGCCTGGCAGCCCGAGATAGGGAACTCACGGCTTCATGCGGTGTCCGAGGGTCCGGGCTCGGTGTGCCAGGTGTGCCCGGGCACGGCGGGACGGCGGCAGTGCCAGGGCTGGGCACCGCGCCCGGACACGGCACCGGGGGCACAGACCCGCACTAAACTCACCCAGGGAGAGACGCGACGGGAGAGCAAGTGACCGGGGCTTTGTCACCCCACTGGCACGGGCCACAACACCTCGTACAGCCGCGGTACCCGGTGGGAGCTCCCGCAGCGGCGGAGGCAGCGCCTTCTCCCCCCGTGCTCCAGTTTAAGCCGTTTTCCCCGACCCGAGCGCGGGGCTGTCCCAGCAGGGACCTGCGGGCGATGCCCGGGGCCAGGCGAGTGCCGCCCACGGCCCCGCGGCTGCGGGCAGCGGCAGCGCCCCGGAGC
>VXBT01009351.1:1033234-1067386 GCA_013400235.1 Oriolus oriolus | reverse complement strand
TCCGCCGCGGGCAGTACGGCCCGGCCGCCCAGCTCTACTCCCGGGCGCTGGCGCAGCTGGAAGCCGCAGGTAGGGCACGACCCCGGGCGGGCGGGGGGATCCCTCTGAATCCCGGCTGAATCGCGGCTGTCCCGCTTGTGCCCCGCGCAGGGGATGCCACCGCCGAGGAGCGCAGCGTCCTGCTGGCCAACCGCGCCGCCTGCCACCTCAAGGACGGCGCCTGCAGCCTCTGCGTGGCCGACTGCACCAGGTGAGCGGCCGGGGGCACCCGGCGGGGCCGGAGGGAGCGCTCAGCCGCTTGCCCCGGCTCGGCTGGGGTGGGCGGAGAGGCGGCGGCAGCCGCGGGGCTCACGGCGCTCTCTCCCCTCCCTCCGCCGCAGCGCCCTCGAGCTGGTCCCGTTCGGGATCAAGCCCCTCCTGCGGCGGGCAGCGGCGTACGAGGCTCTGGAGAGGTACTCGCTGGCCTATGTGGACTACAAGACCGCGCTGCAGGTGGACTGCTCCGTCCAGGCGGCACACGATGGAGTCAACAGGTAAGGCCACCCGGGGCAGGGGCACCGAAAGGCTCGGGAATAGGGCAGCTGGGTGCTGCTGCTGCTGCGAGTCGTGCTCATTCCTGCAGCCCTGGTGGGAGCAAGCTGGGTCCCAGGCACACGAGTGAAGCAAGGCCTGGCCGTGCTCCCTGTGCCTGCTAGTGCCTACAGCTCCTTTCAAGATGCTGGTCGAGGGCTGGGAATGATTTCTATGGGACTGTTTCTGCTTTGCTCAGTGTCTGGTTTAAAGGAAGTAATGAACTGAAGTTCAGTACCCTATCCTTTAAGCCTCCCTCTGTGTACTGTGTTTACAAGCTGCTGTAGTCCTGTTCTCTTCCTGGTGCTCTCAGCTTTGCTTCCTGGTTTGCCAGACCAAGGAGGGAAATAAATGCTTGGCTCTTGCTCACCTGAGCAGTGACAGCCCCAGCCCTTGGCCTGTGGTATTTTTAGCCCTGCTGGCATGAAGATAATCTCTTCATAAATGTCCTGTAGAAGGAACCTACTGAGATGCACGTAGAGAAATTAGCAGACTGAGGGATGCTGTTCTTAATGCACCAGCCAGGTTAAAGTGACCCTGCTGGCTCCTGCGTGGCCCATCCAGCCAACAGCCAGGGTTGGAGCTGGATGCTGTCTCTTGCAGGATGACTAAAGCCCTGCTGGAGAAGGATGGCGTGAACTGGCGTCAGAAGCTCCCACCAATCCCCACAGTGCCCGTTTCTGCCCAGACGAGGTGGAGCATTCCTTCTGCGCAGGCCCCTGGGGCAAACACTCCTCCTGCAACTGCACCACAGGGAGAACGAGGTGGGAACATGCCCTTGGGCTGGGCAGAGAGCCCTGTAGTTCCCAAGGGTGATGAACAAGACAGCTGCCACACCTGCTTGGTGTGTCTGCAGCCGGGGCTGAGACCTGGTGAAACCCAGGCCTGGTTCTGCCACAGCCTTTTCAGCTGATTCTGGTTCCTTTGATGTTTCTGTGTCTTGCCTCTGGTATGGGGATATTTTTTTTCTGTGAGGCTGTGATACTCGTGGTGGTTTTATAGAGTTGTGTATCCTTTCACACCGTTTCCAGATCAGACTGCTGCTGGCACGGAGAGAGCACGAATGCTGAAGGAAGAAGGAAATGAACTTGTAAAGAAAGGAAACCATAAAAAAGCAGTTGAGAAGTACAGTGAGAGTTTAAAGCTCAACAAGGAATGTGCAACTTACACCAACAGGTACTGTTCAGTTCCTTGCCTAAGTACTTCTTGGCCCTGTATAAAATCCACCATGGTACTTCCTGGCAGAACTGTTTAATGTTTGCTCCCAAACTAATGAATAAAACAAAACCACCCCCTCAGGTTCACCCCAAGTGCAGCCTCCCCTGTAGTATAACTTTCTTTGATCAGGTACTGCAGAACCCCTTGGAGACACTGCTCTGGGCTGGTAAGGGACTTCTCCCTTGACTGCTTTGTCTGCCTGGACTGGGGTATGTTGAGTGGTCTCTGCTCTCCTACAAACCACAAACTGCAGACTGCTGTTCTTAGACACTCAAAGTACTTCTTTGCAGAAGTTGCAGCAAGCAGAGCATATGCTGCACTGGCAGAGGCAGGAACCTGCATCCTCAAAAGCAAGTGCAGGTTCTTTAGCTTTAGAGCAGGTTGCTCTAAACATCTTCCTTTTCATTCCTTTAGATTGAAAAACCATCTCCTTTTTTTCCTCCCTATAAATGAAACAATCTTGAGCTCGAGAAGTAAGATGACAACACACGAGGATGGTTTTGGGGTCCAGCTTTGTGCTGCACTGACAGCTGCTCTGTGTGTTGCAGCAGGAGAAGCTGCTTTCAGCCAAAGGTCTCTAAGCAGGTGTCTGTGTTGCAGAGCTCTCTGTTACCTGACCCTGAAGCAATACAAGGAAGCAGCACAGGACTGCACTGAAGCTCTGAAGTTAGATCCTAAGAATGTTAAGGCACTCTACAGGCGTGCTCAAGCACTTAAAGAACTGAAGGTAAGCCAGGAGTTTTCAAAGAGCTTTAGGCTAGGACTAGATGACTGTTGATGCATGCCTTTCCCACACATCCTGTCCCTGGTCACCACAGAGACCAGTGCTGTGTTGAGCTTTATCTTCGGGATCCATGAGAAATTCTGGAGTCAGTCCTGGAGTACATACTGCATTGCTGTTGGACTCAGAACCCGCTTGAGTGATGAAATTGTCTTCTCAGCCCTCATTTAAGCATGTTTTAGAACAGCTGCATCAATGCCAGTGCTTGAGCAGTTACAGAAAGGGAGTCACAGGCTTAGCTGTGTTGTCTTTGCCTCTGTTGCTGGCTAGTAGTTCTGCCTTGGACTGCCTTTTTGACGCACTAACCCTTTAAAAATACTCTTGTTCTAGGATTACAAATCAAGTATTGCCGACATCAAGAGCTTGTTGAAAACTGAACCAAAGAACACAGCTGCACTGAGATTACTGCAAGAACTGAACAGAGCCTAGGGTAACCAAGCAACAAGGAAAGCTTTCTTTTCCACTGCAGAGGGAAGCTTTCTCCCTTCTGCTGTTGTTACAGGGACCAGCCAATGCAGGATTGGTGTTGAAATCCATCTTCCAGTGCTGCTGAGATCTAAGAGGTTCTGTACCAGCACAATGAATGTTAAGACATAATCTGTATCCAACTCTATTAAGCTGGCTCTATGATCATGCATAGTTTTAATGCCCTTCCCCAAGAGGCATTTAGGTTAATTTTCCTGGTTGAAGTCAACTTGCCTCTTACTATTGGCCTCAGGGACTCTTTACATGTTGGCTAAGATGCACAGGAAGCGGCTGTTCCTGTCTGAAGAGCTACAAACAGAGGGGTGACAGTTCAGGTGACAGTTTTGCTGCGTTTGTGCTGCTATTACCGAAAGAAAGTCGCTGCAGGAACTGCTGTAGTGCCAGAGCACCACGTACCCTTCTTGTGACAGGGGCACAGTTAACTTGCAAAGGGCCAAGCTTGTTCCCTCTCCCCCTTGATGCCTGCTGGCCCTCAGCTGGGTTCTGCTGCTTAGTGTGGCTGGGCAGATGTTTACAGTAGCAGCTTTCTTTAATTATTCGGCACATTTAAGAAAAGAGCAGCAAGTTAAGCCTGCCTTGTTACACTGTGCACTATTCTTTCAGATTCTGGGTGCTTGGGGATTTTGGAATGGTTTTTTGTCTTGTTTTGTTTTTTTAAAACCCACTTTAGCTCCTCTGTGCCTTTGGAGCAGTTGCTGTGGGGTGTTACAGGGAGGAAAACATGCAGTAACACCCCAGCTGAGGTCTAGCTTGCTACTTCAATGCATGTTTAAAACTTCTCCTGATCTGGTATTGATGGCACTGATTTTAAATGGTGGATAAAGAGATACTTGGAGTTACTTTGTGAACTGTTAAAACCCGTTCTCATTAAAGCCACATTTATTTTCACTCTAGAACTGTGTTTTTTGTGATGGATAGAATAGGGGAACTGAAACACTTGTTTAACCACTTCATGCTGTCCCCTCTTTTTATCAGAGGACTTCAAGCACTGTGCAGTGCCTTGCTCTGTCAGACAGTGACCTCAGCTCACACTGGCCATCACAGTTCAGAGAACCAGCAAGCCTGCAGCTCCAGGGACACTGGGGCTGGGAAGGGCACTCCAAGGAGAGCACAGCACTGCATCAGTTTCCAACCATTGCTCAGCCTTGCACTCTGCCTCAGCTAGTAAGATGCTGGGCCATGCTAGACCTGATCCAACTCATAATACAGACCAGGAGACAGAAGCCAGCTCTCGGTCAGGGTTCAAAAATCTTCTTCTCCCACCTTGCCTCTCCCAGCAGTGTTTCAGGCAGGTACCCTGCTGAATTGAATTTAGAGAGCACTCCCTCTAATGCCATTTAAGACAAAGACTTCTTACCTTAGCCTGACATTAAACAGCCTTTTGTAGGTCCCAGGGCTGTACTCCATCAGCTGTAATGGGCCAGGGCTTGAAACAAGTCCTCCCCGAGGGGCACAAATTGCTCCATTCACTCCACTCCCACTTCTAAGTGTGGCAGCTCCATTGATCCCACAGCCAGCACTTGCCCAAGCTCTTAGCAGGTGTGATAGATTTCAGGGTGGGGAAGCACACAGCACTACACAGATAAGCAGAGAAAGGTCACAGAATCCAGGAGTAGGGCAGGCTTCACTTGACGAAGAGCAATCTTCTTGGCAAGCCCTGCTGTTACCTGAGTGGCAGATACTTGCACTGTTCAACAGCAGCTCCTTAAAGCACCCCTAAGCAGCAACAGTCACCATCTCCTTCCCCTCAAAACAGCAGTTTTGTTTGTGCTTGATACCAAAGATTTTCCCCAGCAATAGCACCAGGTAGACAAAGGCCATGCACAGCAAGGAGGCACTACTGCAAGCTCAGGGTCACTTCTGCTCCTGTCTCCCCTTCTGCTCCTGCTGAGGTGCTGCTGTCTGTGCAGGACACTTCCCAGGTGGGTAAAGGTAGTGCTGGCCACAGGGTGACAGAGAGGGTTTGTCACAGGGACACACATTCATCTGCCCCATTCAGAAACAACAGCAGCTATTCCAGACTGGAGCCTCCAGACTCGTTTGCATCGCTGCCTCAACTCCCTAAAGCCTCAGACTTCACCAAGGACTTCAGCCAGGGAGCTACTCTGAGTAACTTCTAGTACCATCAGGGATCCAAGTGCCAGCTTCACCTTTTCTGATTAACATTTTAGAAGCCCTTGTCCTTGTTCCCACCCTTTCTGAGGCTATTCTGCTATCCCTCTGTTCCTGGGCCACACTTTGCATTCCCCCTGGCTTTACAGAGGACTCACCAGCCCAGCCATCTGGCAGTGTAGGTGGTGTCAGGCACACCTGGACTGCCCTGTTACACCTGAAAAAGGCTGCAACCAAGCTAACCAACAGCAGAATGAAGTTTACCTGTACAGCTCCATTCCAGCTCCTTATGTGCATTACATTCATGCAAATATATGTTTTTCCTGTAGAGACCAAGCAGAAAAGCTTCCAGCCTGTGACACTTTGAGAGAAATAACAAATGAAGGTCCTGTATATTAAGTGAATTAAAGTCCTTTATAACCATCTCACTGAGGAGGTAACATCTAAACAATGAACAGCTCAGGCTGAGGCAACCACTACGAGGAAATTAAATATTTAAGGAGGTCAGAGGAAGAACTGATGAAATGAAGGTAAGAAAAAAGAAGGATGAAAAGTCCCAGTGAAGAATCCCAGCAGAGCAGACACCATGCAGGAGCAAATGTGTAAGTGGTTCTATTAAAATGCTGGAAGGAAAACAAGAGGTAGGAGGGGTGACTCAGCAGGGAGCTGAAGCGAGAGTATGATACAGCACAGAAGGAAGATTGAGACAGCAACACCAGCACAAGCTGCACAGAAAGAGGGTGGGTGGTGCTGGCGGAGGTGTGCTCCTGCCAGCTCGAGGAAGCAGTCAAGCGAGGTCAGTGCATCACCAGCCTCAAGTACCAAGGAGTCTCTAGGGACTGAAACTCCTTTCCTAACTGGGAAGAGCAGAGGGTTAAGGCCAGGGTGATGACAGCAACACAGAGAGCAGAACACAGCAGTAACAGGTCCCAGCTCCTCCTGCAAGCAGGGAGTGTCCCCGTGGGACGCGATGCGGTTGTGAATGTTTGAAGGCTCCTTAGTGACTCCTTGAAACCTCTGGTCAGGGACACACATTGGAAACACAGCTTTTGATTTACAGCTACTCCACAATACCTCAAAAACTCACTCTTGTACACCACAGACACACCCTGTGGCGACCAGCAGGAGACACTCGAGGCCAGTACTGCAGGTGTACAAGGTTCATTACAAAAGGAGAACAACAGGAATCCACCCTTTTTTGCTTAAATCCATCATCCTAGAGAATCAGAAAGGATTAGAGGAGCCTGTTGGTTGGCAATTTGTTAATGTAATCCTGTATGTCCCTTCTGTCAGCTCTCCAGACTGACACCACAAACTTCAAACACTAATTACTGCAGCCTGAGCCCATCCTTCCACCTGCAGGAAGCAAAGTACTGGCTGCCTTTCTGCCAAGGGAACTAACCTGTTTCTGAGGGGGCGTGGAAGTATCAGTTCTTTACTAGTGTCAGCTACATGAACAAATAAAACTACAGAACCCAATAAATTCACTAAAATGATGATTCATCAGCACTCATCATTTCCTGGGCAACCGACCCAGGCTGGGCTCCACACAACATTTCACAAGGTGTTTTCAGTGGTGAGAAGAGATTTAATGTGGGGGTTTTTACAGGTGCAGGAGGAAGCAATTCCACAAGGGCTACAATACACACAAACAGTAGGATGGGGCATTTGAAGACAAGCCAGGGTCACTGTACAGGCATGATTCCAACAGCGTGGTGGGGTTCCTGCTCCTGTTTTTCAACAGCAGCATTCTCAGGGCTTGCTCTCAGTCCCAGAGTCTGCAAGAAACAGAGAACCCATATAGGCAATTTTCAACTGCTAAAGCAAGAGTTTCACCAAGACAAGATGAAGTTCACCTGAACTTGGGTTAACACAGTTACTGTGATATCATAAGTCAAGGAAATACCTGAAATATCAATCTGAATTGCTTTGTTAGTGTGTCTATCCCAGCCTCAGCAGCAGGGCCAGCCCTCCTGATCAAGCACACAAAGGGTATTTTATAGGGTATCTACCGCCACGGTTCTGCAAAAAAAACCACTGGGAATTCCCAGGAAAGGTGGTGCTGGTCCCCACTAAACCTACAGACAAACAAGGACCTTTCCTATCTTCCTTTCTGGTAGCACAGTCATTGCCCTCATCAACACAGAACCAGGTCTCTGCGGTACAACTAAGTCCAGAAAATGGAGGATGCTGTTTAAGAAATGGAATATTACACTCAAAGACACGGATATTGCTCATTAAACCTTGCTTGGCCTGGAGGAGAAACCCAATCCCCAGTTTCAGAGTCAGAAACCAGAGACTCTGAGCATACCACAGCTCCCAGCACCTACCTGGAGTCACTGCAGGAACGGCCCAGCACTGCCCTTGAGGGGTGTCTCGGTGGTCTGGTGTGCCTGGAGAACAGTGACCGCTTCCTCAATCTTACAAGAGAGAGCACAAGGGGGAGAAGTTGAGTCGCTCCAGTGCAGGAGTTCACTGCACCAGGAATTCAATATTTCAGGTCCCAATGTGGCCTCCACACAGACCCACTTCCAAAACATAAGGGACTTGAGTAATTAGAAAATCCAAGCCTGCTGCTTCTACAGGAGACTGATCAGCCCAAAGACCTTTTCTGTCTCTTACCAAGGGGAATCCCAGGGGCATCTCTCCTTTATTATCAAGTTAGAATTTGCTAGAGAGACATCAGATTTCACAGGTGAAGCTACCTGACACCACCCAGCAGAGCCCAGGCTCCTCAAAAAAACATCAGTGGAAGGGTGAAAGTAGCTTCTGTCTCCAAGGAGCAACAAAAAGATGCAGTCAATTCACTGCAACTACTTTGATGGGAACCAAAGCTAAATATTCACCAGGATTAAGAAGGAAACTGAAGAAACACTGCAGAGGGACAGCAGTTTATCTGGTTTCTATTTTGAGGAAAGAGCATCTTCCTGGCTGTTTCCGTGTAGAGACACCACCCTGCTTTTCCCCCTCTCGCTTCCCAGCCACCTCCAAACCACCCTCAGGCTTGGCCTGCGCTTTCAGGGAGCTGCTTCCAGCTTCTCCTTTTGCTGAAGGCAGGCAGACATTCAGGCACTGGGCGTGGTGACATCAACCTGGGGCTCCTTTTTCCCCTTGAAAATAAAAACAGCAGCTACTCGCTCTTCCTGAGGTGATCAGTGTCCTGGGCTGTGCTCAGCTTCCCTCGCAGCAGCAGGCAATCAGCCCTCTGGAAAGGGATTTGTTTGGGCAGCGAGTCCCTCCTACCTTGGAGCGCAGGGAGTCTGGGGACTCCAGGAGCAGCAGCAGCTCGGAGTTGTCGATCTCCAGCAGCATCCCGGTGATCTTGCCGGCCAGCGCGGGGTGCATCACGTGGATCAGGGGGTACAGGCGCTCGCCTGCTCCAAACATCATCAAGGACGTGAGCACCACGCAAGCCCTGCAGCATTTGCAAACCCACTGCAAGCCCTCCTGTCCCCTCCACTGAAATGGGATACGAGGGTGGTGGTGGAAAAACCACGGCTCACAAGCAAAGCTACGCCAGCACGCCACAGCAACAGGAAGCTGCTGGGTGAAGTCGGCAGCAGGCACCTACAGTGGGCACAGGGCAGTGGAGCTGAGCACGCCTGCCCACCCCTGCGCAGGTGAAAGTGGCAGTTTCTGCAGGAGCAGTTTCCTCCTGGGCAGGAAAGAGCTGGTCTGTGACCTGAGGTGCTTTGGCCATGCCAAGCGATGCTGTCCCCACACCAGGGCACTGCCTGCTCCCCCGCAGAACGCCTGAAGCCCAAGGGTTGTGTGACCTTAACCCCTGAGGCCACCAAGGTGTTCATCAGTGCCCAGGAGCAGCAGTACAGGACGGATCAGAGCTCAGGGGAGTTGCAAATGCCCTGGCAGCACAGACAGGGTGAATGGAGCTCTGCCTCTCTGCAAAGCTTCACCAGACGCTCTCTCACTGCCAGGCAGCTCACGCAGACAGGGAGTGGTTTTATTGCTCCCATCCAGTTCCAACACAGACTGAACTTATTATTATTTTTTTTTTTTTAAGCAGCATAATATCAGAGCAATCCCACAAAGCCTTACAGCTTCTCCCAGCAGTTGCTTGCCCTGGTGCATGCAAGCCCACATGCCCCCAGGGCCCTGCAGCTGGACCTGCTCCAGCAGAGCAGCTGTGACACCCACCGATCATTTGCTTCTGCTCCTGAGGAGGGGCTGCTGCGAGCAAGGATGCCGTCAGTGGCTCTTGCCCCTGGACATGCACAGCAGGTTCTCCCACCTGGAGGAAAAACAGGGAAGAACAGCAATCAAAGGCTGGAGGGGATGTGAGTTATCTGGCTTGCAGGAATGGTGCTGGATACCAACCACAATGGGGCATTTCAGCCTTCCAAATGCTGGCACTGTCTGTATTCAAACACCAGCTTCCAGGAAAGCTGGAGTCAGGCATGAGAGCTGCGTGGCTACTGGATCCACAGCCCCCCAGCAGCCCCCAGGAAAGGTCCCCACAGCACCAGTCCCAGAGCCACGGGGATCCCTGGGGTCGGCAGTCACGTTATCCCAGAGCAGGACCAGGAATGTCACATCACAGTGACTGCAGAGACCTTACCTGCGGGGCCACCATGGGTGGCATGTGCCCCATGGGCTGCATGTTGCGGGCAGATGAGGAGTACTTGTACTGCTGGGCACCCCGCGGCAGGGCGGACGAGCAGGGCAGCCGCGTGCTGACCGTCTGCGTCCCGATGTTGGCTGCAAGGGGGACAAGAACACTCGTGAGGAGGAGTTCTTAAATGCGTGCCTATGCCAAGGAGGCTGAAGCCACAAGGGCAGCGTGCTTGTTTGGAGGGCCTGAAGAATCCTACATGGGCTCAAAGCAGCCCCCAGATGAAACGCAGCTTCCCCACGACAGGCAGGGCACTGCCACCCTCGGGGTGCGGTGGTCTGGTGGTGTGCAGAGGGCAGGAGAGCTGGCAAAGGCAACCACACCTTGTCATCTCTCCTCCAGAAACCCATCTGCATGAGCAGCCAGGGAATGGGAACAGCACTGAGGAGGGTGGGCTGCAAGACCCCCGTCTCCCAGCTCATCCTGAAGAGAGGTGAGGGCAGAGAAATGAGAGGACAATGACAAAAGGAAAGGGGACAAGCCACAGACAGCCCTCCTGGTCCTTTCAGTGCTCACTCCAGCAATTAGACACACAATGCCAAAGGTAACTTTGGGCAAAATCCCCTGAAGATGGGAAGGCTGTAGGCAGCCACTGCCTCAGGTGGTCCTGTCTGGAGGGGACACCCCAGGACCCAGGACCAGCCTCAGCACCACGAGGCACTGGGGATGCCAGCAAGGTCTGGTTCTCAGCTCCAAACCCCTCTAACATGAGGCTTGGCATCGGCAGCAGTTCAGCCAGAGCCTGTAAGATCCCTTTCCCGTGCCCCAGAGGTCCTTTCCCACCCTCTGCCTCTGTCCAAGCACTAAGCCCAGGTGCTGTGGCCACATCACCATCTGCTTCAAGGATCATATGCAAGGAGCAGCCACCAACAAGACCAATCTGCATATCAGAGACCTGTCCCATTACCTGAAAGATCACAACCTTCCCCAAAAGCTACACACTTAGTTTCTACAGACACTGCTCCAATTCCATCACACCATCAGACTCCTCCATGAGCGATCCCACAAACCAGTCCATCCTCAGAGGAGACCTGAGCTCACAGTAAGCACCCTTGTCACCACAGCCATGTCCCAGCTGGAAACCATGGGGATCTTTCCCCCACTCACCCACTCTCTGGGCCTGGGGGGGCACACGGGGCACCTGGGTGGAGGCCTGTCGGGTGGTGCTGATGTTGGACAGCAGGCGCCGGGGCGGCACGGCAGCCCTCAGGATGGGGGTGGTTTCAGGATACACCGCTGCAGACAGAGAACACACACGTCATGAAGCTGCTTGGTAGCACAGGCATGGAAGGAGATGTGGGGGGAGTGACTGTGGCTGGGGACAGCTCAGGAGCTCCTCACCTCTGGTGTCACAGCCAACATCTCACCTCCCAGTGCCCATCACCGTGACCTTGCACCAAACCCCTGCTCACTTCTCCAACACAAACCCCCATGGTCACACACTTTGTGCTGCTTTTAGAGACCCTCAGTCTCTGACTGAGCCCAGCTCGTGCCAAGAGCCCCAAAGGAGAGACAGGCACACTCACAGGGAGGCCGGGAGGGCTGCGCACTCCAGCGAGTGGCAGGGCGGACTGGGACAACAGGGCTGGGGCCGTAGAAGGCAGCTCTGGTTTGTGGCTGGGAAAGCAGAACACATTATCCAACGTGACTGGGGAGCTGAGCTGAGCCAGAACTAGGCCAGAGCCTCTGGGTGGCTGCTGCACACAGACAGACAAGCCAAAACCATGCTCTGAAGGGTGCCAGAGCACTTTAAAGACCGACCTCCAGCCCTGCTGTCGGTATGTCCTCCAGCAGCTCTGCTTAACTCCTCCTCAGGAGCTTCTGCACCTCTAACCCTTCTCTCCTGCTCTCCACGCTCATACCCTCCCACCCAACTCCTCCTTGCTTCCCTCCTCTGAGGAGGGGCAGCAACTACGAAATCCCCAGCCCATTACCTGGAGCACCTGCACCCCACCCTGCTGCTCACATGGAAGCCCAGGCAGATCCCACCAGTTCCACAGGGTGTGCCCAGGCCTGCACAACCCAAGCTCTGCTCCTCAGCCTGACTGCCACTCTGCTCCAGGGCAGACCTGTGTCCCTGTGCAAGGCTGCCACTGCAGAGCAGGACTGACCTGGGGCATGGGGGGTAGGAAGTACCCTGGGGGGGTCTGGAAAGAGCCCAGGAGAGGGCCAGGCAGGGCCCTCATGGTGGCCAATCTCTGCATGTACTGGTTGGTGAGGATTGCTTTCCGCTCCTCTTTCCTCTGCGCGAGCGCGACGTAGAGCGGCTTCGTGCTGACGATCCGCCCGTTCATTTCTGTCACGGCCTTGGTGGCCTCTTCTGGGGATGAAAAACATACAAACCCAAACCCTTTGCTGCGGCCACCCTCTGTCATCACCTGGAATTGGATTAGAACAAGACAGCTGAGTGCACAGATCGCTGCAGCACACACAAAACGCGGTGCAGAGAGGGAGGGGTGGGATCCAGGCACAGGCACCCCACTTCAGCCCCCACACCCAGGGTGGAATTGCACCACTCTCACAGGTTTCTCTGGGGAAGGGGAGGATTTGCTCAGGCAGTGGGTTTGGGAAATGAAGATGGCAGAGTCTGGACCAGGCTGAGATCTGGAGCCTGTGATTATCTGGGGGGAATCTGTGCCTGAGCACCACAGGGCCCACAGGCCAGAAATGCTCTGGTGCTAAACGCTGCAGGAGCCAGCAAGGAATGGGGATCAGGGGGACACTGTGCCCTGACAAGGGCCAGGCAGCATCTGTCCCTGGCAGGTTACAGGTAGCTGACCTCAAAGCCAGACCACCCCTCTGCACCCTTCAAGAGAAGTTTGACAGCAGTCCCAGTAAAAAGACTGACACTTCCATGGTGTTCCAAAAGGCCAAACACCAGCCTGTCACCCCACTGTCCCGAGAGAGATGGCTCGTGGGTCATTTTCATTTGTATCAGTGTCACAGAGCAGCTAGGCAATATTCAGAATGTTGCAGCTTTAGGGTCCCACAGCTGGCACCTCACCAGGGCTGGGGTAACTTAACCAAGCTACAAAATATTTGCTCCTCAGGACAGCGTGGGGTGAAGTGGCATGTCCCTCACACCTGGCTCGAGACACAAGCTGTGAGCAGGGACCTGTAATTCAACAGGATGATAATCCCAGTCCATCTCCGAGGGCTGAGTGCACCGGCAGACTGACCCCAGGAGCCCCAGTGGCAGCCCCAGTCCCTCACCTTGGCACTGGTGATGGTGCCATAGGGAGAGAACTCCTTCCTCAGCCTCTCGTCGTCTATCCCATCATCCAAGTTCTTCACATACAGGTTGACCCCCTGCACACGGGTGAAATAAAAGCAGCTTGGGATCTCAAAGTTCACAGCAGTTTGCCACGCTGGATGTGCCTTTCACCAGCAGCTCGGATGGAGGGTGGGACACCCTACAGATAATCCCCTGCAGGAGCAGTGGCATGGAGAGGGGCCAGGATCGTGCACAAACTCCACTCGAAGTACAGACACCCCAAGTGAAAAGGGCACCCAGACCATCACTGTGAACCTGCTCCAAGACCTCATGAAGCTGTCCCATTTCCAGGCTGTTTCTGGAAATGAGCAGACCCATTTGCTCACCTCCCAACATAATCCTGGGTTTAAATCTCTCTCCTCTCTCCTGATACTGCTTCCCAGGCAGTGACTGGACCCCTGTGCAGGTCTTTAATTGCAGGAGGGGCCCATTATGCTGATCTGCCCTGGAGAGCTCTGTGCTGTCCCCAAGCTGAGAGTGTCCCTGGTGCAGACTTGCAGGATGGAGCACCCTGCTCTCCCCTTACCTGGTACCTGCTCACTCGCTCCTGCTTCATCTGCTCAAACTTCCTCTTGAGCTCGCTCTGGCGCTCCAGCCGCTTCTGGGCCCGGCCCACGTACACCACCCGCCCGTTGATCTCCTTCCCGTTCATGTCTGCCACCGCCTGCCGCGGGAGGGAAGGGCTCTGAGCTCAGCAGGAAGCCCATGGCCACAGCTCTGCCCTTCACTCACCACCCCAGGGCGGTCCCCCCCCGCTAGCAGAAACCTGCTCCCCCTTGCCAGGTCCTGCCCATCCAGGTACCCAGCGCCAGCTCCCAGACAAGCACAAAGCTGGTGAGGTTCCCCATGAGGAGAGGTGGGAACACCACCAGGTGACAGTCTCAGGGGGGAGATGGGCAGTGAGGAGCCTCTTGCCTTCTGGGCTTCTTCGTGCGTCTCAAAGTTGACGAATCCGAAGCCCTTTGAGCGGCCGCTGCTGTCCACCATGACCTTGACACTCAGTGTCTTTCCTGCAATAGGGAAGGACAGCACGGTCTGAGGGGGTGCTGCTGTGCTCAGGAGACACCACGAGATGCCAGCCCAGCGAGGAGACTGGAAGGCCACGGCAGCATGGAAGAGCCCAGCGGGAGGACAGACAACGGGATCCCCACGAGGCAGGGACAGGAGGCTGTGGGGGTTGGCAAGGGTGATCCCTCCCACCCTGGGTGCTGCTCTCATTGCCCTGGGCTCTTCAGACTCTCCAGCCAGTGCACTGAGTTCATTTGGCCAGAAAATCTTACCTCCTTTACACATGAACCCCTGTACTGGGTTCATATGGAGGATAACCACAAATTACCTGTGATGACACTGACCAAGCACGGACAGTATGGCCCATGGGTTGGCACAATACTAAACCCCATCACCAGAGGCTTTCTCCAGTAGTGGACTAAACTGAAAAGCCTGTTTTCTTTAAATTCAGACTCAACAATGTCTTATTCTCAGACAGCCCACTGGTAACAAGACAATTAAAAAAAACTATCCAAGAAAGAAAATACCTACTTTTTTCAAGAGAGCACCAAGTACAAGTTATCTTCCATCACAGCAGGAAAGCACATGTAACATCCTGACAACTGAAGTGACTGCCCTCCTTTTATGTGGGGGATGTTTAAACAAGTCACATCTCACGAGAAAAGAGGCTTGCTATTTCAGCCCAGCACTCTCCCCAGCTTCCTTTTCAACTGCCCCAACTTCAGTTTAATCGGACACAAGGATACTTCAACAACTGTACTCACCAAACTTGGAGAATATTTCCCTCAGTCTGTCATCATCCATGTCATCCCCAAAGTTTTTGATGTAGACGTTGGTGAACTGTATTGCCCTCGCCCCAACCTCGGCCTCGCGCTCTTTGCGGGATTTGAAGTGTCCAACAAACCTGTGGGAAGAAAGGAATAGGTCTCAAACCCTGCATGTCCCCTGCAGAGGGAAGATGGACACAGGCACACCTGTCTCAGTACAGGCCAAGAGAGATCCCATCACCTCAGGCCATGCTTTGCTCACGCACAAACTCACCATGAGTTTCACATACAGCAGCTTCAGCACGTCCCACTCTGGTGGACCTCTACCCAAACTCCCCCTCGTCACTGCCAAAACTAGGGATGTGTCACCCCAGGAGACATCAAAA
The DNA here is from genome assembly GCA_013400235.1 of Oriolus oriolus. Taxonomy (NCBI): domain Eukaryota; kingdom Metazoa; phylum Chordata; class Aves; order Passeriformes; family Corvidae; genus Oriolus; species Oriolus oriolus. The sequence continues at coordinate 1,052,154 of VXBT01009351.1, read as the reverse complement.
GACTTCAAAGGATTCCACCACCAAAAAAGACCCCAAAGGACACCACCAAGTGCCAGCTCTCTTCCTCCAAAGTGTTCTCAAACACTCTGGGCAGCCCTTGCCTCCGTGGGATGGAGAGTGAGGTGACGCAACACAAGCAGAGAGAGGAACAACAGCAACAAAACCCCTTCCTGCCCAAATTATCTGATGCCAACAGCCAAGACCAAGGACCAGCCCCACTTTGTGGGCACTCATTACACTGCCTCAGCAATAAAACCCAGCCTGGGGCTGGACTCCTTCCCCACCATCTGGGAACAGCTCCAAACCACTATCGCACTTCCACCAGCACCCACCACGAGTGACTCACTGTCCCAGAGAGCAGCGGAGCTGCCATGCCCAGCAGGGATGGGAAAAGGGAAGAACACAGAGAGCAGCAGGAGGGGGATGCCTGAGCAGGGCATGCTTTTACTCCCGGTAGTGGACCAAGGCAAGGGAGGAGCAGAGCCAAGTGCAGAGCCCAGACTCCTCTCTCTGGCACTTACACCTTCCTGTCATTGAGCAACATCCCGTTCATGGTCTCAATGGCCCGAGTCGCTGCCTCGTGCGTCTCAAAGTGGACAAAGCCATAGCCACGGGATCCATTTTCATCACAAACCACCTACAAACACAGCGAGAGGGGCAAAGGAAAGAGACAGACTCTGTTTTCCTCCACATTCGTACACGAGTACATCATAGGAAAAACTCATCCCCATTTTCCAGGGGCATTTTCCCTCCCTGACACCCTGCTCTCACTGCAGCTGAGCTCTGTTGGGGAGTTGGCAGCAGGTCAGGGAGCTGGAAAATCCCAGGACCCATGGTGCTTTATATGCTATCCAGGAACTTACAGCTCCCCAAGACCCACATGCCACTGGTGCACTGAGCTGGGACAGGATGACACAACTCCATGCAGGGACTGGGGCAAAAGCCCCCATTCTGAGGGGAAACACGGCAAGGCCTTTTGGCTTCAAAGCAGGTGGGAATTTAAAGGATATATTGTGGGAAGTGAAATGAGAAAGTGAATTCCAGCTGGCTGGAGCACGCTTCCAAGAGTGAGGGCAGCTCTGCAGCAAGCCCTCTCCAGCAGGCACACCTGGGCACACCTACCTTGCATGACAGGATGTTTCCAAAGGTAGAGAATGTGTCATACAGGGCTTTGTTATCAATGGAGTCATCCAGGTTCTTGATGAAGACGTTTCCAACCCCTGATTTCCTGAGCCCAGGGTCTCGCTGGGACCACATGATGCGGATGGGTCGGCCTTTGATCACCTCAAAGTTCATGGTGTCCAGGGCTCGCTCAGCTGGCAAAGAAGGGGGAGGAGAGGGGAGTAACGGAGACAGATCTCCCTCACATCCAGCAGCTGAGATGGGCACAGGAATCAGGGCCAGGGGCTTGTTAACCTAAATGGGATAGGCAGCTCTGCCTCCCCACCCCTCCAGCCACACCACTCTCTGATTAATTTTTTTTTTTCCTCTCCAAAGTGTGTCTGACTCCCAAGGATCAACCATTTCACTACAAGCTCCAGTCTGGCAGATGCCCAAGTAATTTACCCATTAAGGATTTTGGTCTCTAGGGCAACTAAATCAACACCCTCCCATCACTACAGCCTCACTTCAGCACATAACACCTTCCAATTACAGTACTGTGTCATGGCAATGCCTGCCAGGAGAGTGGCCTCACTTCACACTGTGAGCCAGTGGGCAGCTGGCTGCCCCAGGGAAGGGCAGAAGGGGTTTTGGTGCCCTTCTCTGATGGTGAAGGAGGAGGGAGGCAACTCTTGCAAGTCACCTTCATCCCCTCACCAGAGCCCAGCCGCTGCAACCTTTCCCAGACCCTAAGAAGAGACAGAAGCAAGATGGGTCACCATCAGAGAGCAGACTGGGATTAGTTAGAACCAAGGCCCTGCAGCTGATGTGGCCATTCAGACAACTGCTCCCCCCTCTTCCACTGCCCACCCTCACACCACTTGCACGCCCCAAGTCCCCGCTGTGAGCGTTCCCCAGAGCTGTGTTACGGGACACGTACCATCCACAGGCTGCTGGAAGTTTATGTAGGCATAGCCCAGGGACCGGCGCGTGGCCACGTCCCGACAGACTCGGATGGACATGATGGGCCCTGCAGGTGAGAACTTCTCATAGAGCATGGCTTCGGTCACGTCCGGGTGCAGGTCTCCCACATAGAGAGAGGCTAAGGGATAGCCAGGGCCACTGGCATTCATGGTCACCCACAGAGCTCAGCTGCAGAGGGAGACAGAGCCACGGCTGCAGGGTGCAGGTTTCAGATTGTCTGCAGCAACCACAGACCCACACTGGGGCTGGCCCCACCGCAGCAGCAAAAGTGCAAGCAATGCCCTTCCCTTCCCACCAGCAGGAACAGGAATGCCCCAAGGAAGCTGCAATCCCAAAACTTTCCAGGACATAACAATTTTGGTGCAAAAGTTGAGCTGGGGTGATCTGCACCTCACAGCCCTTGCACACCCTGGAAGCATGCAGAGGGACACATCACACACACAGATTTGCTACTTTCAACACTCAAACCCCAAGAGAAATAAAATGGAGCTTAATTCCTCAGAAGGCAAACAGACCTTCTCCACCAGAGACTTCCATTTTAACTCCTTAATGGCTCCCTGCAGCCAGAGCAGGCCCAAGGAGTGTGGGTTTGTATTGATGCCCAGCGAGCAGACCTGCAGCCCATGCTGCTCCCTGCAACCAACTCCATCTCTAACAAGGCAGACAGAGGGTTTTAGCCACCCCTTCCCACTTTCTCAGCTTGCTGACTACTGCTCCCAGAGCAGGCAAATTGATGCTCAGTCTCTGCCTAGTCTCAGTTGAGTATAAAGTTCTGTGTGAATGCAACAGTCCCTGCTTGAGACTCCCGGGGTAGTGCCTGGGAACACAGAAATGCAGGTCCTGCCCCAAAAGCTTATAAACCAGTCCGTGGGGCTCTTACCTGAAAGCTCGAAAGTCCTGAGACACTTGTTTAGATACCTATAGATAACCAAAATTAACACGCATAGAGAGGAGAAGTGCACCGAGCAACGCCCCGGCCAAAGGCAGCTCCCCCCACGGCAGAGCCGCGCACCGGCTCCGTGACACAGCCCCGCTGCTCGCACCGCCCAGAGGCACCTCCCAGTGCTCCCCCCAAACAAACACAGGGTAACAGAGCAGCCCCAGCGCCCCTTCACAGCCTGCAGGGCAGGGGGGAAAGGAGCTCAAACGGGGAGAGCGGCGAGGGGGGCCCGGTCGGGCAGACGCGGCACAGCCCTGCCGCGGGAGCCAAGGGCAGACGCACGCCGCCGGCAACGGGACGGAGCTGCGGAGCAGCGCTGCTCACCCGGCCCGGCCACCCCCGCCCCGGAGAAACGGCCCCGGGCACAGGAGCTGGGAGATGGGAGATGGGACCCGGCCCCGCACTCACACCGAGCGCCCGCCTCGGCAGCACCGCTCCACTGCAGCTGCGGGCAGCGCCCGCCTCTTCCGTGGCGGCCCCGGGGGCGGGACGGGCCCCCCGCCCACCGCCCCCCCCCCGGCCAGGTGTGGCCCTGCCCGTCCCGTGCGGTGCGGACACCCCTGCGGGCCGGGCCGGGCCGGGCAGGGCAGCGGCGGCACCCGCGGAGCTGAGGGGCTCAGGGGTGCAGCAGCTGCATCTCCATCTCCTCGTCTTTGCCAATCGCAGCTCCTGCGCGTCTCGTGCCTGCCCAAACCAAGGGCAGGGGAATGGCGCTGCGTGCCGCCACCGTCCGACAGCGCGTCCCACCCACGCGCTTTTCGGAAACCACATGCACCTTCTGGTATGTAATTCTCTGAAGTTAAGGAGTACAGGCAGGAGCCTTATAAAGCTCGGTTACAAATCCCTCATTACCAGGCGCTCACGCATTTCCAAATTCCACAGGAATCTCTCTCAGGACCCAACAGAGACCCAGGGGATACGGCCTCTGCCATCGTCACTTCTTGTCTGTATGGCCCAGGAGCGCTGTAAGGTCACTGTCATCCATAGAGATCGCACCCCAGCTGTTCTGCACGTAATCGTGCTGCGAAACGCTGGATGAAAGCACACGGGAACCTCGAGCCGCAGGCAGCGCAATTCCAAAGCAGCTCCCCCAGCATCCGGCTCCACCCGATCCCGCACCCGCGGAAGGGTCAGCTGCGGGGCAATCGGGAGAACCTTTACACTCACAAAAGCCATGTGGTGGTTTCCCATACAAAGATGCCACACCCAAAGGTCACATGAGCATCAGTGCCAAGAATGAGAAGCTGCAGCAGCAACAGTTAGATGAGTTAAACACGTAGAGTGCACCTGGACTCTTATTGTGGCTACGCCAGCCCGAGAGCCCTTTCCAAGACAGAACTAACTAAAAAATTGAGACGCTCCCTCAACTCATCACTGCTGCACACCAGCCTCCTCAGCTCATGATTTCCCCAAAGGAGACAGTAAAGATGAGAGATGTTATGTGAAAGGACTAAGACAGGAGGTGGTCTCTGAACAGGAGCACCTAGCAATTTTTCTTCTCAGAGCTGACAGTGTCATCAGCATGAGTCAGACTGGGAGTTAGTGCACTCTACAAAATAAGATGGATGGTATGTGCATACATTTTAGGTATGTCCATGAAGGCTGAATGGCAAAGTAGCAATAACTACAGACATGGAGGGACCACCACATAAAGCCATGGCCCAGGGCAGAGCAACGGTCAAGCAACAGCTGGTTAGATTTTGGCCTAATGACTTCAGAGTGGTCAATCAAGAGCAGCCAAATGACATTTTCCACCGCGCACATTTCTGTGTTGCCCCACTCTGGGAGCAGGACCAAGCTCCTTGAAGCTTTCAGGCTGCCTGGCATCTGCTGCCTGGCTACTGACATCCATCCCTTCAAGTGCTCTGAAGTTCAGGAAGATGCCTCCACTTACTTTGCACTCTTGGTGTTGCTTTAGCACAGCAGTCTGAGACAAGCAGAGCTGTGTGTGCAGAGGTGAGGCCAGCCCTGTGTTCAGAATTTAAAAGATTCCCAAAAAAACCCTCTAAATGTAACCAACAGACTGTTCTCATTTACAGTGTGTTCAACCCTACAATATTCAATGACTCATGACAAGTTAAATGGTTATTTAGAGTTGCACTGAAGCCCTGCAATGACAATATATTACAAGTATGCCCTCGACAAAAAAGAAGAGAAACTGTTTTCTCCTACAAATCTGGGAGGATGTGTGGGGAAGTCTCTCAGCAAAGGAATGAGTAACACTGTATTTGTAAACCATGAATCAACTCACACAATCCACAAACTGAAAACCGAATACAAGTGGTGATTTTACTACCACAGGTTTTGCCACTATTACAGCAAAGACAACAGACAACCAAATGATAAAATTTTTTTTTATTATTCACTTTTGAATTCTTTTACACTTTCCTGATTATTTTGTGTAAGGTGAAACTAGAACTGTTTAAAAGACATACACAAATCTAGTACATCAATAACCAGGTATTTCTTTTTGCTATACTATTCTCACAACCACGTGTGTGCTAGGCAATATAACCGTCACAGAAGCAAACTTTAGGCAGAATACTGGTCAGTAAAAACAAAGCGAAAAGAGCTACCAGATATACAGACAGGCTCGGTTCCACATTCACTACTGCATTTATCAAGCGCCAAGTATTAACTGCACAATTTGTTCAGCTAGTAGAGGGGAGTTTTAAAATCAGTGCATGAAATTCTTTTCAGCAGACAGATGGACAAACAGATGGATTCTATACCTAAGTGGAATGTGAAGGCAAGGGATGATACCACGGGACTGATAGGTGACTACTCCTAATCTTTTCCACTGCATTATTCACGCAACTCTTATTAGGTTTTGTGTAATGGGACATGTTTGAAACGTGACAAGGTGAGGACGTTTGGAGCTCAAATATTACAAGTTACAAGCGTCACAGATGTGTAGGTCTGCATTCCAGTACAAGATGGGAAATCCTGAATATTTGAGCCAGTACTTGAGCCGGTTTCCCGGTACTACCAAAGAATGGCAGACGAGCTGAAGAATGCAACAGCACTGGCAGCTCTCAAACACCCAAGGAAGAAACTTGTCCTTGGTGAGGTGCAGGCCTCATCCACCATCCTGACATCACCAGGAACCACGGAAAGGACAATGTGTATGTGGGAGTCCAAAATTGCTTCAATGGAGTTTAAACAGGTGAGAGGGTTAAGGATGAACAGAGTCCAGTGGGAGAAAAATTTCTATAAAGTGAACTTTTAAAGATGGCTCAGTGGATTACTTAAGAAGTTTTCAGGATAAATTGAGAATGGGAATACCATGGATATTTTGATTCACCTAAGAGTAAAGTAATGCAAAAGTGGCAGATCATTTCATGGTATCATCCAAACTAATAAGGCCATTCAAAAAATTGAATCTTCTCCTATTGCAAGTCCATGGCAGCGAACCAAGAGTTTTCACTACTGAAGAATATCTAAGTTGTAACTAGGTAAAAGTTATTGCTGTGGGAAGGGGCTTAGTCATGCATGTGGTATGAGCATGAAAGCACTTTGAGAAGTCAAATCCCAGTTATCTGCCAGTGTAAAGAGTTTGGAAATCAAGCTGCTAACTCCCCCATTTCCCTCCTCCCCAAAACAAACCCCATCCCCAGAAAGACAGGATTGACAAAGTGAGCTTTTGACTGAAAGCGGTGCCTCAGACTCGGTTACAAATGTCTACAGAGTGTGCCTGTTCAACTACCTCATAGCAGTGTCCCTAACTGGAATGCCATACATTGGATTGTTTTCCTTCCATGCCCCAGTGTCACAATAGAATCTCTATAACTTTCTGTACAACTTTACAACAGAATTGTACTTCGACTATTTTGGTGCCAAATTAAGCTCGCCAGAGTTACATAATTGATGTCTACTTTTCTACCAATAAGAGTTTTGTAAAGTCAATTGCAATCACAAAACCCATTATTATTATTATTATTATTATTATTATCACAGTGTTCAGTTAAAAATATAAACACGGTAATCGGAACTGTAAATGTTCGGAATAGGAAAGTTCGGAATGCCATTGGAATAACCGACCTCCGCTCTAGGTACACAAAACACCAACCAACCGGTTTTACCCCACAGACAGTTTTTGCTACGTTGAGGTTGTGAAAGTCGATGTACTATTCTTTTTGCTTGTCGCACAAAGGGATTATGTGTAGGATACAGGGTGACATTGAACATATAGTGAAGCGTGACAGCCATTAGTTCTCTCCCTCCCCAGCATCCCCTTCATCTCCCTGGTTTTCCGACGTCCATAGCTGTAAGGAAATACAAACACGTGTTTACGCTGGAAGCACAGTTAATTACAATTGTCAGGAAAGGGAAGACAGCGTAATTAGTAGTAGCTGTGCAATTTTCTCGGCTAAGAGCAATGCAGAACTGAACTTAATAGCAAAGCTAAAGAATAATAATCTAGAACATGAATAAAAGATAAGCAAGAAGCCAGCACAAGCTGGGAAGTTCCACATAAAACTGTTGAGAACAAACTCCACTCTGTGTAACAAAAAGAATCTGAGTTTGTTACAGCAATTAACAAGCGATTCCTAGTTTGAACAAGCAAGTCTAACTGGTCTGGTTACAAAAAGCATTGCAGTTAACACATGCAGTTAACACCTGAGAAAAAGCTCTTAATTGCTCAGAACTGCATCAGCTTTCAGATGCTGAGTCCCACTTCACAGAGTGCAGCAGCCTAGAGTGCAGTGGTTTGCCCCATGGTACTCACAGTGAGGTTGTCCCTAAGCAGCTGCATGATCAGGGTGCTGTCTTTGTAAGACTCTTCATTCAGCGTGTCCAGCTCTGCTATCGCTTCATCAAATGCCTAAAAACAGAAACACAGCCTTTTCACACTCTGCTTTCTGAACTCACTTTTGTTTATACAGTTTATAAATTTGCTACATTACTATGCAAATTCAATAAAAAAAGCTTCCACCACAAGAAGAAATGCAAACCGAAGTGAGCATCAGATCCTAGACAGCCAGGGGAAAACAGAAGTCTTCAGGGGTGTTCAGATTAAAGCCCAGAAAAACTTTACTAATCATGGCAATACCAAATACTGAAAAGGCAAGAGCATTCTCTGTGTCATGCTGAAAAATGGTTCACATAGCTTGAACTCAGGTTTAAGATAACACTTAAAAAAAGAGACTTTCATTAAAAAGGAAGGTCTCACTGGTCTAAATAAGCAGTGAAAGACAAAGGTACCATTACCAGGAGATACATATTGTACATGAGTGAGGAGACAACAAAATGGAACACAAGATTTTCCACAGTGGGGAGGAAGGTTTTCAATTTCTTTTCAAAACAGCAGAGGAAATCAGGTTTGTTCCACTAGAGATTAGCAAAGCCATTCTTCCCATCCATCTGTTACACATGAAAATCAATACTGTGAGTCTGAGAGCCATAAGTGCTATTTCTTCATCCAGGTTTCAAACAGATTTAAGCATTTTAACTAAAAAAAGCAAGAACAGCAGCAGCATTTTACAACAAAACATCACTTCTTGTTACAGATTTGGTCTTACTGAAGTGCCTATTAAGAACAGAAAGATTCACCTAATGCCATGTTATTCAAGTTACTACCAGACAATTTTCACAGACACAAAAAGCTCCATTTGGAAGACTAATCCTATTTTAGGGAGAAGGCTAAGAAAAAAATGACTGGCTATTTGTTTGCCACAACCCATCACAAAAGCTCTTTTTGGTCTCTGGAGAGAGGGGTACACATGCATATGGATAACAAGGACATTTAGGGCTACAAAGATGGGCACACAGACAACACTTCATGTACTGGCTAAGTGCTCCAATTTAAATAAATACTTCACTTTAGAAGTGCTAAATTAATTCAAGTGTTTTCAATTTTGACACAAATACATTCTAAGAGAATTAGGTGGACATTAAAAAGAGGCAATTTGTCTTCCCTGTCACTGGAACAGCTGCAGTAGCAAATCAGCCTTACCCAAAGCTAAGCTAGTCCAGCAAACCAACTTACCTGAAAATATACTACAATGACAACAGTTCAATGACAGCATTTTTAAGGAATTTGATATGAAAAACATAACCACCTACAAAGTGCTACTGTAACCATGTAATTACCTCCTCAGCCTCCACAAAAACTGGTGATATGAAGAGTCTGCTTACCGTCTTTGCCAGATTACAGGCTTTTTCAGGAGAATTTAGGATCTCATAGTAGAAGACAGAGAAATTTAGAGCCAAACCAAGTCGAATGGGGTGTGTCGGCTGCATCTCTTTCTTGCTAATTTCAAATGCCTCCTGATAAGCTTGCTGGGAGTTTGCTACCGTTGCTGCAAGAAGCAATTACAACCACATAAATACACAGTACATGTCTTTACTTCATGGGGGAAGCAATTATATTCTCAGCCTAGACTACTATGCCACCAGAAATTCATGCAATTACCTATGCACAGACACTCATTTCAATGTTTTTACATGCAAAAGCCTTCCACTTGCTGAACTAATAATGCTGAAATAGATTTTTTAATAGAGACTTTAAAATAAATTTTTTCCAACAAATTCCAACCAATCTAAATGGACATAAACTATGTTTGAGTCAAAGTGTTCTGGTTTTAAACATTCATTTCTAGCCCAGCTGAAGAAGTCATAGTTATCAATAATAATTCCAGACAGAACCATATGGGGAGTAAAAGGTAACTAAACTCCTGCAGTTAGGTCATGAACTTTGTATTTCAGGTTGGGGTTTCAGGGCAAAGCCAACAGTCCCTTCCTGGCTAATGAGTAACAATAAGCTCCATGCTGGCATCAAACTAAGTTTGCGAGACATGGACTACATCAGACACTCACAGGAATTCAGGCACAGTTCAGCACTGCTTTCCCATTTCAGAATTACTGACTTTAAAACCCAGGAACCCAATATCCCATATTTACTTGCAGAGTTTGCAAACAGTGAAGACTTGAGCTAAATTCATAGTTTAAACATAAGATCAAAGGAATGAAACATTTTCCATGAGAAAGAAACCTACATTCTCCAGGAAAATTATTTTACTCTGCCACATATGCCTGAAAATTGGCCACTGTGGTCAGGGGCTGCAAGCAGACTTTGACTGCATTGATGAACATCTGTCAATCACTTCTATTAATTTCAGTGGAGTCTTTCTCCAAAAGTGACTTGCACTGCACTTGTCTTCACAACAACTACAGAGCAATAGTGAGAAGAAATAAATACTCGATGTTGGGGAAAAGAATACAAATGGTTTTTATACTTGATTCTGCTTGGTCCCCAGAATGAGAGATTTCATTTCTACTTACTTTGCTTATTGTCCCCAGATGCCACCTCTGAGAGGTATCTGTAGTAATCACCTTTCATTTTCAAATAGAAGACCTTGCTTTCTGGCTGTGTGGCATTGACAATAAGGTATTTATCCAGGAGTTCCTGAGAAAGATTTTTTAAAAAGTGATGTTTCCTGAGTCACAAAAATAATGTCTGAAACAGAGGCTTTGTTACAATGGTGAGCATGAACTGTTCAAACAGTAACAATGACTTCTGTCATGACTTACGCAGACTCATGTGTTAATCACTTTGCCTACTGTTGTCTAAACTCAGGGAAAAAAAAAACTACTTGTAGCCTAATCTATGGAGAGCTGAAAGCTTGCTGTGTTCAGGTGACCCACAATTCCCTCCTGCAGGATCTAAAGGCTATCAGGGCTTAAGCCTGCTGATGCAAACCCACAGCCATGACCAAACTAATGCAAAGCATTAGATGGAAATTAGCACATCTGGTCACTTTTAGTGCCACAAATTTGAATTCTATGCAGAGCTGTGAAATTGTCCACATGAAACTGATTCTATCTCCAGCTTCAGCTGAAAAGCCACAGGCAGTACATGTGCACTCAGAAAGAGCTGCACAGATTGACTGCACTGACAGCATCTGCTCCTGCCTGATCTTAAGCAAACCGAACAACAATAAAAGGAATCCCTCGTCTGAGTGAAAGAAAGAACAAAATCAGTCTGGGAGAAGAACCACACACCTTCTCCATTAAAAAAAGTACTAAAGAAGACTCAGGATGTCAGCATCCATTAATGAAAGAATTTAAACAGCAGGCCTTTTGACAGGACTCATGCCAATGCCCCAGATCCAAATTTGTTTTCATGGTGAACTCTCTCCAGCCAGCAGCCAGGGGTCTTCAACATGGCCTTGTCTGCTTTTTTCTGCTAAAAAGAAATATACTCTTTTATAACAAATTCCCTAAGAAGCAAGCTAAATGACTTAGGAGCTAGAATTGGACCCAAGTATGGAACTATGCAAAATTATTCCCCTGCGAAGGTGCTGCAGTGTCTACAGCACTACTAAAATTCCTTAAGCCTGTCTGAAGAATGCTGCAGTACTAACTACTGTTATTTTTGCTGTTGGATTATTACCAGAACATCATTGCAGATATCCTGCAATTCAGCCTCAATTTTCTCACGATATTCTTTTCCCATCTGCTGTTTCTTCTCGTTTCTCTCTGTTTTCTGTTCGATGCTGGAAATCACACGCCAGGACGAGCGACGGGCACCGACCACGTTCTTGTAGGCCACAGAGAGGAGATTCCTTTCTTCATTGGACAGTTCATGTCCCTGCTCAGTGACAGCCTTCATAGCAGCAGCCATGTCATCGTAACGCTCGGCCTGCTCAGCCAGTTTGGCTTTCTGTACCAACTCACTTTTATCCATGGCTGTCCTGCAATTAGTGAGGAATAAAAATAGACAAAAATGTCTCGATTATCTGCACTGAGGAAGTTCATGCTGAAGGGTGAAGCAGATCTTACAGTCATTAATAAGAGGAAAATCTATCAACTGTAATAAAGTAATACAAAGGGTTTCTTTCTAAAAATGTATTTGACCTTTTGCCAAATATGTATCATTTCTATGTGTAAGTGACTAATGACAATCCTGAAGATATGAAAGCATCGTTCTTCAAACTGCAGCAAAAGTCATATTGGCATTAAGCACAACACTATGTGAATCTCTCCTCTTTCCTATACCAGCCACAGCTCAACTGGCAAGATACTAACCAAGAAACCACCAGGTTGGTGGGGCTTTTTCAGATTGGTTTGTTTGTTGTTGTTTGTTTCCCTCCACTGCAATACAACAGCAACTGCTTAGGAGCACTGAAGCACTGGACAGCTCCTCCTGACACAGAAGATTTTTGGCAAGTTAGAGGAGATGTTTCTGTGGGTTTACATAAATCATACTCAGGAAAGCTGTAGTTGTTGGCAACTATAGAAAGTACATTTATACTATTCTGCCAGAAAATAATGTGGGGTTTTTTTACATATGCATCAACATACACATACTGGACGATTCTACACAGCTGGAGTGGCTGCAGTCCCAGGTTTCCAAGACCTTTTAAGTAACACTGACATTCCTAAAATCTGAATGGGACATGGCCCACACAATGGTTAGTACTACAAAACAAACTGCTTATATGGAAACAACTTGTTTATCATTTCTGATAACGCAGTTTAGCAACCAAAGCTGTGATAACACATCACATAGCCACAAGGTCAGTGAAGAGCTTAAGCCAGAGAGAATGAACCTATCACCCACCCAGAGCCAGGATCACAGGAGAAAGTAAGCAAGTTTTGTTGCCTTTATCAGAATGGACCTCAATACCTCACAAACTTACAGACAGCCCAAATTCATCTGTAAAATTTCTCCCGGTGTGCAGGTTCACTTTTGGACACATCCAGAACTGTTATTCTCATTAGTACTGAGCAATAATTATCCTCTCCTACTCTTAAATCCTAATCAGAGCTCTCACTGTCTAGATAAGTTGTCAGGCTGAGACTTAACAGCCTAAAAACAACTTCTAAAGGAACAATAAAACCCAAACAAGAACAGTAACTTTACATTTGTATTTCACAGACTTCTGTTCATTACAGAAGCACCTACAGTCCTATTAGAAAGAACCAACATGCTGAAAGTGATTGCTGCAGCCTTTTCCCTGGCTCTCACCTTTGAAGATTCCAGTCTGATGGGTTTCTGATGGAGAACATCTTGCACACACTGCTCAGCTTGTATTCTACTCCAAGGATCACCTACCACACTATTACAGAGGAAAACCAGTCCCCTGTACCAAATCCTCAAGCAGGACAATGAGATGCAGACCCAAATTCCCATTGTGTGCATGAGCAGTTTCATACACTGCTCACACTGCCAAGGATGAGTCCTAACCACAAAATTATTTTGAGATGAGCACATTCTGTCCCTCCAGCTGAAGATATTCCACTTTAACAAGAAGAAAAAAAATCACCCAGGATATCAAGTCAAACATTGTTATTTCACATAAAAGTTCCTGAAGCAAACCCAGCAACCAAATGCACCTGCTCTGTATCTGCAAGTCACACTCACTCCTGCTCGTGTTTGATCCTTAGCAGATTAGGATCTGCATCCATCCTCGTAAGACACTCAAAGTAAGGACACAGAATGCTAAAACCTGGAAAGGGACCTTTTGCAGTCTGGTAAGTAAAGCTGGGCTCTGGTTCAGCTCTGTTTCAAGTACTGTGTTTAAACCAGTGGGTTCCGGGACCTATGAAAGGTGCCACACAGACTTCAGATCAAAGCCCTCAACAAGACAGGGCGGCTGTGGGCAGCAGTGTGACAACTTGTGGTAAGGCATGATTCATTTGGTTCTCCCCTCCCCAGTAAGCTTTTACCCTGGGGATATTATCATTGGTTTCCACAGGCTTATCAAACAGATAGCTCCTGATGATGGAAAAGGTTAAGTGAGATTTGTGATGTGCATTTTCTCCCTGCTTTGAAGGCTATCATAGCACCAATGCAGAACAAGCCCAAGGAAATCATCGGACCATCTCCCCTTGAGACAACCCATCCCACTTTTCCCTGTTGAGTCTATCAAACCTTGTAAACCATTCCCTTAACTCAGCACCAATTGCACACTATGTGCTTAAGGCAGGAAGTAATTTGTGACTGGTATTTCTCTACCCACTCACTAAAATCTGAACATGAGCAAAGTACACCTGAAGAATGCTTTTTACACTACAAGAGCCAACTTTAAACAACAGGACATTGAAACTAAACAGTTTCAGAGCACTTTTAGTTTCTTCATTGTCTGCAGAGCTTCTAGAAGTATTTCTACTGCAAACATCTTATCTTCTCCTCTTCTTCTTATGGAATGTGATTGTTATGTGGAAGCAGGCTGCTTGTGGAAGTGCAGAGGCAAGTAGCCCCAACTGAGTTTACATTTTGCCACCGAAAGGTCAGTTTTATCTTTGATCTGCACTTTGCCAATAGTGGTCTAATCTGCAGACAAGTCATCTGTGCAGAATTCCATTTACAAACAATATAGAGCTCAGCTTTGAAAGGGTGCAGAGTTTGTTTTATCAAGCTCAGTGACATATTTATATTTAGATGCAAGACAGTTCATGGCAGTCAATGGGTTCATGTAAGGACACATGAAGGAAATCACAAAGGGAACTGCTCATGAAGGAAAACACGGAGGCACAAAGACCTAATGGATAAAAGAGATCTAAAAACCAGTTTAACATATCAATTATACAAGTAAAATACCAGCAAAAAGATTAGAATGTTGCTTCTCATCAAGCAACTTTCCTCAGCAATGTAACTAATTTATGCACATGAAACTCATTTATGCATATATGAAACTCAAACTCATCACTAAAGAAGGAGCTCCTGAGAACTTCACTGGCTTAGTTTTGATATAAGAATTCAGTGTACAGGGGCTTGAGTTTAGTTAATTCGTGTTAATATCTGTACTGTTAGTAGGCTTGCTACGAAACACAAGTATTATTCAGAAACACGGATTTAACAGAACTTAAATGCAGTAAGAAAACCATTGCCCACACCAAAATATCTGCCAATGACAGTAAGTCTACCATAATTTCCTTCCCAGGATGCTGCATAAAGGAACACTTAAAATCCTCATTTGATTCTCCATTGCTTACCTTGTTAGAAGCTTGGAGAGAGCTTTGCAGAGCTATGCTGGCTTGAGCTCCAAAAGAGGGAAGTGTTTGCCAGAAGGAAAAAAGATACAAGGAAAGGAGTGATGTTTGAAAAGGCAAAGAAGCAACTATCAGTTATAACTGGTCCCTCCCAGGGAGGAGATGAAAGCCACACTCTAACAATGGACCAGTGTGCCACAGTCTGAAACAAGCAAAGCCTAGAGCTAAAAATACACCTAGGCCACACACAGAAGCCATCTACCAAAGGTTACCTGCAGCTAGGAGCAAAACACACAGAGGTGATGAACAGGAGGCTGACAGGAATGATCTATTCTAGCAGTAATAAAGCCATGCCATGGCGGCAAAGGGAAAAGAGGGAAGATGGAAAAAGGAGCAGAGACGTGCAGATCACAGCCATGGAGGAGTCCTGAAAGTTGCCTGTTCTAAGCAGAAGATTCTGATATTAGATGCATTAACACAGTTCAAATTCTTAAGACACTGTCTTCTTAAGAATCTGTCCAACACAACTCAGTAGCCCTCCAAAAAGCAGTGGCTGGACACTGCTCACAGTAAGGAATGCCAACCACTGCCCAGCAGTCACAGCCATAGCAACAGCTGCCAGAAATTTGAATCACCTGAAGTCCCACAGTCAAAATGTAATTTTTTTACTATTTTTTCCCCTCTATCTCTCATACAGCCTAGAGCTCTTTCAATCTCTCTTACAAATGCAGAAGAGCGTGTATGCAGGCACTGTAAGTTACAAGTGCTTACTCCCACCCCAGAAAAGCTTTACGCTTGTGCAGACAAGACTGAAACATATCACAAAGCATCAAAGGTAAAGGTTAGAACCCGTAAAACTCATTAATTTGTAGCTGCCTGCATCTTTCAGTGGAAGATGCAGTGAGAAGGCGATGGTGTGACCAGCCTGGGAACAGCACCTGGAGTCAGTACACCCATGGATCTTTCAAGAGTGGATGGACACACAGAACTGGAGGTTTACATCCCATTGACAGCTGAGGGGTAAAACACGCAGCTACTGTTCTGCAGAAGACTGCAGGGTTTTGAGAACTACAGCTTACTCCTCAGCACTCACTCCATCTGCTCTGTAGCCTTTATTGTTTCCCATTCCAATGGGCTCTTTAGGACAAAGCCAAAACAGATCAGAACTAACTGTGCTTAAAGTCTGTAGAAATCAAATGAAAACTGACACTGAAAATAATCTGGCTTATATAACATATCGAACTGACAGGACAATACTAATAAGCTTACGTTGGTCTGAAGTCTGCTGCTCTTGATGACCTGTTCTTCTGATGCTAATTAAGTCATCGATTTTTGTGCACTGTTTTTCTCTCTACAGCAAGCATGAGAATCTATCAGACAAACACTTCCACTTTGTAGAAAAGAATTGGTGAGAAAGCAGTGCAGTTATTGGTTTGACATACTGGTCCCTAACGAGTCGAGTGGAGCTGCAGGTTAACAGACCTGCATATTTCACTGTGAGAAAGGAATACAAAACCAGATTTGGTGAAATGGGAGGCAATCATACTTCTCAGTCACAAGCGCTGTAAGTCCACTCAAATTCTAACAGGAAAAGCAGCAGACTGGTACAGAATTTGCAGCTCAATATTCCAACAATACGTGAACATACCTTACTTGATTTCTGGATGGGCAATTCATTCCGAAATTAAACATTCACATGAGGTGAGTAGTATTTCAAATTAGAGTTCTATAATTACAGAGTAAGAGCTTTGGAGATACTATTTCTAAAATAAACAGAAAATCATTCTCCATCATTCAGGCACACATATGCTGACACAAGTATCTGCATGATGGGGATGGCATTCCCGGTCAACTGGACATTGCTTCCAACATTTATTTTTTACAGGAAATGGAATGCAACTCTTTCAGTTGAGTGCAAGGAACCTTCCTTGCTTTACTGCAGTATTAGGCATTTGATTTTATTTTTTCTCTAGTTGGCTCCCTCAAAGGCTACCATGGATTGTTAAATAACTGATTAGAAAATTAATGGCTCTGGTAAGATCTGAACAGTAAAATCTCCCTGTCAGAAGCTTTGGTATAGCAAGTTCAGTAAAATATCCTGCAAACATAATGAGGGAAAAAGGAAAATGACTTCACAGCTGTGATATTCTCGCTGACCTTGTGCAGCACATAACTTTAGCCTCCTCTGCATCTACCCTGGCCTTCGGCTCAAATCTCTATGCAAATGTTGAGATAAAATTAACATTCTATAAAGCCATGCCTCACCCTGCTCTGGCCATCTGC
This sequence comes from Oriolus oriolus, assembly GCA_013400235.1. Taxonomy (NCBI): domain Eukaryota; kingdom Metazoa; phylum Chordata; class Aves; order Passeriformes; family Corvidae; genus Oriolus; species Oriolus oriolus. Next base: position 1,034,906 of record VXBT01009351.1, on the reverse strand, counting down.
TGCCATCATTACTTGTTGCTTCCTAAAATTGAATAAAATGACACTCAATGGTTTTCAGCCTCCATAGAGAATTACAAAATGTCTATGACCACTACCAATAGCATGTGGGAACACCGATATTGTATGGACACCTTAAATTTAGTGACAGCAGCCTTGTTCTTCCTAATGCCAGGCTGAAAAGCAGAGCTCTGCTCCCTGCCTATGGCCCTTTGCTCAGGACAGCTGCAGGTGGAGACACGCTGGCACTGCCACAGTACAACATACCCACATGGCAACACCTTTCAGTTCCAACCAGCAGAATTGTTTTTGGCTAGAATCCAGGGGGAAATAGTGAGTTAACCCAAAATATCTTCCCCCGGGCATAAAGTTCATGCCAGACTAATGTATTCCTATCACAGGTAAATCACTTTTGTTAATAATAAACTGACAATATTTATATTACAGGGTGGGGCAAGAAGTGTGGCCATATAACAGACACACTACTGTAATGCCTGGTATTAGGATACCACCCGGATCAGAGTAGGAGCTTTCACCTCATTAACCAAATAATTATTTACTGAACTCCTCCTCATCCGAGTTTATTCACATGCATCACAAAAAGCTGCATACTGGCACAGGCCTGCTCAGGAAAAAATAAAAAGACTCAACATCAAAATAGCAGAGATCAGAACATGCGGTACTGACATAATGAGGTTGAGAAAACTGCACCAGGCCCATCTGTGCAACGAGTCTACCACTTTATTGGTACCAATTTAATAAACAAAATATGATACACGGGATATTTTTGCAGTCCTTTAATATGAAGAGAGAAAAAGGCAGTCATGTTCTTGTTTTCTTTTCTAGACCAGATTATATCTCATTATTGCTTTAAAATAAAAGTAAGCTCATCTTTTTCATATAAAAGGATTTAAAATTTTGACTGAGGTGTCCTGCATTAGTGAACATGTGAAAACACAAATATCCCTACAGCCACCGAAGATACGAAACATTACAAACATTCCCAAAGTCTCTCATATTTTTTCATGGGAATTCAGTTTTTATGGTGCTGCATGATGTGTTTTTTGTTTTCCTATCACTGGAAAAGGTATTTTAAGTATTAATAAGAAATCTAACTGAAAGCAACCGATTTATATTGTGATCTTTGTGTGAGATACATTGATGCCGGTACAGTGATTGTGTGCCACTGTCATTTCATCATCCCCATTAATACCTGGTTATACATACCTCAAACAGAACCCACGGCCGTTAGATCTGGCCTACTGCCCAGCCTTTTTATAGGCTGGGACCGGCTTGAGCCAAACCTTTCTTCCCCTGCGGAGTCCTCCCTAAACGCATCTCTATTCCCCAGTGGACACGAATGATCAAAATCGGAAAATAATAACAAAAGCATTTTGTTCCCTTCTAAAGCGCTCACACATGGCCACGGCCACGACCACCCTCGGCCCTACGTGGGCCGGCTCACAGCCACCGGCACGGACACGGCAGCTGCGCTCTCCCGGGCTGGGCACGGAGCTCCCGGCTTTGGGAAGCCCGAGGCCGGCCCACCCCTGCCGCGGCGTGGGCGAGCTCCGGGCAGTGCCGGCTGCCGGCCCCGGCGTGGCGAGGCTCGCTCTGGGCCCCGGGCGCGCAGCCCTTTCCGCCGGGCGGGCCCAGGTGAGCGCGGCCGCGCCCC